>VYZX01023442.1:0-15125 GCA_013401335.1 Brachypteracias leptosomus
AGCCCTCTGATCATCCTCATGGATGGGGTTTATGCTGAAGAAAACCATGAATTATCCTTAATGAAGACTCATAACTCAGCATCTTTCCAGTTGCTTATTTTTAAAGACTGATTACATTACTCTTAATGTATCCAGTGTATATCAATTAGATCTATACTTTCAGGGCTTGTAGTAAATCCAAGTGTTCTATTGAATATTCAGATTTATCCAAATGTCACTGCATTAATAAAAAATAAAAAAAGAAAAATGCAGTATCACTAGCCTTAAATATACATCTAGCAACAGATCACTAATATATGTAGTTCTGACAATCAGAAACTATAAATCTGAACAGAGTTGTTCTTGATTGAAAAGTGTAACAAGTTTAATTTTTTATATATGTAGGGAATTTGTTGGCCAGGAAAGCTTATTCAGCATTCCTATTTGAAATGTCATCACCTAAGTGTGATATGCAAAGTTCAGTAAGTTCAGTAAACAACACAGATTTGTTCTTGTTTTAGTGGATTTTATTAACTCACTCTTTTCATATTTGTTGACATACTCTTCTTTCTTCCCCTCCCAAACCCCCATAAATTTTTATGTCTTCACTTTTATCACTTGATATTTTTTCTTCCCTTGGTCTGCTTCATCAGGGATTTCCTATGTATATTCCTTCAGAAATTCAACCTAAAATTATAAGATTTAAGATGAAATTAAATTAGTCATCTCAGCCTTTCTTTCTATAGTAATTCATGTTCATGTCTGAAATGAGACAGGTCCTCAACTAATGCAATTTAGAGAAACACTTAGAGGTACATCAATTAACACCATTTGAAGATCTGGTTCATTGTTTTCAGTGGAGGAGTGGAAAAGTATACATCAAACTTCTGAAGGTTTTTAAAAGGCAAAGGGAGAGCACAGAACCTTCATTTTCTCCAGAACTAATTATTGTGGGTGCACCCCAACATCATCAATATCAGTCTTGTTATATGGTAAGACACAAGAAGATTAAATGCAAGCGAACTGTGAATAAAGTAAGTTTCCTGACAACGTGAAAGTTCTTTCCCTAATTTGTCGCTGTCAGCACTTTCAGAATAAAGCATAAGTGAACTAATATTTAAAGGTGATTTCAGAAGATGATTCAGTATGTAAGAAATACTTGTGTATAAACTGTTTCTAAGAAGATTTATTTGACTTTTCTGGCCCTTAGGAGCTGAAATTTTTCCTTTTCTGTTAGTGTAATAGATAAACAACATGAGCTTGAATGCAGCTACCAAGGATTATGTTTCTACAACAGCTATGCAGATAAAAACCTGGGAAAAAAAAAAAGCGAGAAACTTTGATGTTCACTGTATCATGTTTATGATGCAGTTATGTTTAGTATAAACTTCAGTATTCATGAACTTCTGTACTATAATTAGAAATACATCTCTGATACATTAAAATCTCCATATAGTTTTTAAAACCTACATTAGTAAATGAACTACATGGCTGCTAAGATGGAATTTTGCTAAATAACATCTTTCTCTCTCCGTCCTTTTTTGCAAAGTATAAAATCTTCCCATGGGATATATTAGTCTCCTGGGAAAAGAGAAAATAGACAACACAGCAGGCTGTGCTGATGACCTAATTCAACATCATTTTCAAGGAATTACTTCTTTAGTATCATTGTTACAGGATTTCTGCAAAAGTGTTATTCCTTACAGAATTATATTTTGAACAGAAAAAAAAAAAAAAATTACCTCTCTGCACTAATATGCCTAACATACTGAGTTATCTCTGTAAAGATAATTCTCGGCCATGAAATATATTAAATTTGAATGTGTTCATTCATACTGAATGATCTGCTGCGCCTTTTTTTCCCCTACATTCAGACAATAAACCCAGGAACTTTCATGTGTTTCTGTATTCTTATGTGACAACAATAGTTCTTGCAGACATAACAACATGAACCTGAGAGTAGAAATGAAGACATATTTCTTTCTCTCACCAATAATACAACTGAGGAATAATTGGATTTTATACAAAAACATTGTTAGGTAAAAAGCATTTTTGCACTGTTTAATTAATCTCTACTTTTATACACTTAAAGCAACACTTAATGTTGTAAAAAAACTTTTCTTACAGTTCAGTTTTGGCTCAACATTAGAGATTATGTAAGGAAAGGGAAAAAGAAGATGTGAAAAAGATTACCTGTACATTATTTTATTCTGACTATTCTTTACAAACCTGCACCCTGGTATAATAATAGTACAAGTATCTATATTCTTTTTTACTTACTAAGCATCTAGAGTTAAAAGGATACCCATGCTGTTTGCCAAATTAAGAATTTCCAACATATTTCTGACTTGATTTCTAAGAGTGAACAAAGGGAAAATACCAGGCAAAAGATAAACAGTTTAAGGAACTGAAACATAATAACCAAAACTGAGTATGAATAATGATGACATATGGATTAGAAAACAGAAATTATATAGTAATTAGTGGCTCTGCAGGTGTGTAGAATAATTAGCTTTTTTATTACATAGCCCTAGTTAGAGGCCCAAACTGAAAGTCCAGACTGAACAGGAGCAATTGGAGCGAGTGTTCAGATATCCAGAACAACATCCTACAGTTAAATGCCCTTGAATTTCTGAGGAATTTAAGATATGAATTCTCTGCTGTAAGGCACATAAGTACCTGTGTCTCCCTACAGCATACCCCCAAGCATAATTGCTTCCTTTAGTCTCTTTTCTAGCATCTAGACAAGATAATTGATTCTCCACAGTCATTTCAACTCAACTAACACAAAACTGAGTTTTCTTGTAGTATGAAACTTCTCAGCCTTCCCTGTGGACCTCTGAGTATTTTCCTAGAATTCTTGGGCCAGTTCTGCAACAATGTTCATTCAACTCATGCATCAGTCAGAAGTTTCCTGAATATCCATTTCAATGTAAGTCAAATCTGCCACTTTCTGTGGCAGATTGAGACGTCAAATAGAATGTAAGAAGGTCAGGTTTTTGGGGTTTTTTTTTATTTTGAACAACACAGAGTAGGAATTAAATACCTAATTATCAGAACAAAGAAGGGAAACCTAATTCTTTATGTACTTTGTTCAACTCCTTTACCTTTTCCAGTAATTAATTTCACTGAAATGTTTTTTTCACAGAACAAGTATTGTTACCTGAACTCGTAAAGGTCCATTTCAAGAATTTTAAGTTATGGCACTTGAATTTCATTTCAAGATGAAGAATTAATGTAAAACTTATGAAAAAACACCTAATACTGGAAATTAGCTGTCAGGTTTCAAATTTTCTATAAAGTTTTATTTAGTTTTGGTTATCTGGCATAATGCAGCTCAAGATGGTAATCTGATCCACTACCTTTCCTTTGGGATACAGCTACTTTCTAAATTGGAAATTACAGACCACATTGGCAGCTTAGTTGGATCTGATACACTTCTACATTACTGGAGAGGATAAAAAAAGTAGGTCATCCATAATAGTTTACAGTAACAAAGCACAGGAAAGAAAGCATTGATTGTCCAAGTGTCTCAGCAGGAACATTTCATCCTGTTATCTTGCAGGAGGGCCAGGTTTGAGTATTCCCTCTATTGGCTGACAAACAGAACTGAATTATTGTGAAGCTCAGCTGTCAACAGCTCCACTCACTTCAAAGGGGGAGAGCAAAGTGGGAAGAAAACAGGAAAGAAATCATGATCTTCCAAATAAAAAGTAATTTCTATTGTATTTCAGAGGAAAAAGAATCCTTAATGCTTCTAAAATTTCTCATATTTTAATGTCACAGTTTGTACAATAAATATGACATTTTTTTTAAACTACACACATTTCATTATTAAAAACATATGACAATATATTTTCAATGTCATACCATACAAATATGCCACATTTTAAATATATTATCCATTTAATACAACGTTAAACATATTTCTTTTATAGCATGCATTGTAACATGGGAGAAAGTTGAGAACAGATGGAAATGTAACGTGCTACTTTATCAATCTGACCTGTAATACACAAGAAATTGGTAGCAATGTAGCTGACAAACAAATTTGTTTTACAAACAGAATTTTGAAGTTTAGTGATGATTTAGTATATCATTTAGACACAGCTCAAAGGAAGAAGTGTTGTAGAACTCTACTGTCCTACATCAGTATCCTGTAGATTTCTGTCTGGAGAGAAGAAATATTTTCCAGGGTCCCAAAGTGTACAGCTGGTCCCAAAGTAAACAGAGAGGTCAGAATCATAGTTGTCTTTTTCTTTCTTCATATGTCTATTTGCATTCAGGTGTAAGGTGTACGATATAATAAGGAGGTGTACAGTATTGGGGGCTGAATTTATCTCCCTAAATATAGGCAGCTGTAAACATTTGAGATGTTCTGGTGTATTCTACATGACTCACAGTTGTTTCTTCATAAGGATGTGAGATCTCTTTAAATCTTGTATCATGACTGACCATCCCATACAGATGTGTCAGACATCTCAGTCATAATAACATCTATATTCAGGCTACTGAATGTAGCCCTATGTGTCTTAAGAGTGAGCTGAATGGTTCTCTAGGCTTCTTAAATTGTACTGAACAGCTTGTCACTGGCTATATGAGTCACTTAGGCACCCCACTGGCATGTAGTTATCTATCTATCTATCATCTATATTTTTTTTATGGTATTGAATACCTCAGGTAAATTCAAGTGTCTGAATCCATGATTTGTATCCTATCTAGTGATACAGGATTTTAATTTGTACTTCCCTGCTATGCTATCTTTATACTGAACTAAAGACTGACTTCAGATGCCCACAGGACAAAATCTATTGACGTTTGAGATGGCTTAAGGCATTTCACATGGCCTCCACGTAAACCTGAATAGACTACAGGTCCTGTGTCATAACTGTAATGTGTTTCAATTGGTTTAATAAACTTCAGTGTGGGCAACTGATTTGAGTTTATACAACTATGAATAAAAATTGGTTTTTCTAACTTATTTTTATTTTCACATGCAACTGCATATTTGTCAAGGTTTAGGCTAGACCTACAACAGATGTTCTCTGTTAACCCCTCTTCCCCCAAAAAAAAAAGAGGAAGAGAAAGAGGAAAAGGGAGAAAGACTTCTGGCCCACTACCCTCCCAAATGAGAGAGGAAGAGAACAAGAGAGAAGCTTCTGGATTACAAAAGAAAACTAAAACAGCTTTAATGAAGATAATGAAAATAGAATATATACAAACATATACAAAACCAGTATCAAACCCAACCTCCCCCTGATGACAATTACATCACGGTCACCACTGAGGCTGTGGAGCTGGCACTGGCAAAGTCCTAGACTGAGCTCAGCAGCTGACGGGAACCGGATTCAGGAGCTGGGTTCGGGAGTACACGAATCAGAACGAAAGGCAGGGTAGAGAAGAAAGAAGGCCAAAGGGAAGAGATGGGTCATTGAAGGAAAAAGGATAGCCTAAAGCTCCCAAAAGGAAGAATAGCTGCTCATAAGGGTCATGAAGGAGGAGGATCGAGACCCTTGTGATCCCTCAGCTTTATACTGAATATGACATATATGGGATGGAATACCTCATTGGTCAGTTTAGGGTCACCTGTCCCGTCTGCTCCTCCCCGTATGTGTGGCCTTTCACTTTCTGCACCCCACAATGTGGTACACAAGAGTTAGCAGTGACCTTGGTCTACATACCAATCCTTGGTAGTAACTCTAAACATCAAGCATTATCACTGCTAAAAACAGATGTTGTCTGTGAAAACATGCTGTTAGCTTCAGAAAGTGCAGTTAGCTAGCAGAGACTCAGATGAAAAGTAAAATCACTGAACAGAATTGGTTTGATTCTAACTCAAACCAGGACAAAGTTTGAAGAGGAAACTTCTCATGGCTCCAACATACACATCTCGATTTTTATATTCAGAAACTATTGTAAGGTCTTCTACAAAAAAATTATATTCTGAGTTCTTCAATTTAATTCCTCCTTAGGTATCTGAATTGTGTTTCAGAAGCTTACAGAAGTAAGTGTCTAACTCACTAATTAGTGAGGAACTCAAAATTCCTTCTAACTCACTAACAGCAGCCACTAGGCAAAAATTTGTATCATTAAATTCGACATGTGGAACTGATTTCACCTGAATCAAACCATATTCAAGAAACATTCTTGTATAATATTAATTTCTGTCTGTTTTTTACCTCTACATAGCATGATGGGGAATGCTAAATGAGCACCATTATTCATAGAGTGAGAAAAGGAACACAAGAGTTGAACCAAAATTCTAGGTGGGCTGAAGATCTTCAGTTGTACTGACTGAGTTATATGGGGTTTGAGTTCAACAAAAACAAACCACTTTGCTGGAATCCAAAGAGATGACCCACTGCAAATACCTGGGAAAATTTAAGCCAATAAAAAACCCCAAATGGGCTCCATTCAACTACCATAATATGCTTTCCAGTGCCTTTGAAGATACCCTGTGGCAACCAGGTTCTCTGAATAGGGCTGATACAGTATTCAGCTGATAGGTTGATAAGGTTGATAAGATATTCTGTATCTTATACAAAATTTAGGGACACCTGTCCTCTTTTAGATTGACAGCTGAAGGCCAAGCAGAGATTCAAGTTCAAATCTACTTGTGTTTCAGTACTTGTGAAATTGAGCACAACAAAAAAACTCCAAGCTGTTGCTTATAATGCAACAGTTGGAGGAAGGCAGGCTTTAAATACCTGTCCTTGGAAAACAGAGTGATATGAGTCATTCTGTTAGTGTATAACCTAGCAACAGTATTTCTTAATATATCCACAGAAAACTTGACCAGTTTGAGCAACTAAGTACTCCACATCTTGGATGAAGCCCTAGCTCCATTCACATGAATAGGAAATTGTCATCGATTAATAGTATATACCAGTTAATTGGATATAACTTCTACCATACAAAATGTATATTGCACAACTTTTTAACATGTTTAACATTTTAACATTTTTTACCTTTTTAACTATAACAGAACAAAGAGAAAGACAATAGCAAAAATAAAGTAGTCATAGAAGTTTTAAAACATCATTATAAGGTTTGTGGAGTTATTTCAAAGACCATAAAAGCGGAGAATTTTCTAACCCAAACAGAGAGTCAATTCTGAAAGGATCGATAAGCTAATCTTAGATGAAGAAAAGAAACAAGGAAGTTTAAGTGCAAAAGTAGGGGGATAAATATATCAGGACAGGAGATAAATTAGGTGATGATTTATTGCCGCATAAAAGAGGATTGAAGTAATCAATAGTTGCTTGATCACTCATATTTCTTAATGGTAGCTCTCTCTTGATTTGTCTTTGTCCCAGAAAAATCTGCTGTAGAGAGAAGTAAACAGAAAGCAAGTTAAGTCAAAATTTCCCGTATCACTTGGTTAGTTTTAACACTTATTTTTCCAAATGTTTATATGGGGCTACGTACCTGCAGAGTTGGGGGGGAAAAAAGGCGAGGAAGAATTACTTTATGCTGGAGAAAGACCTTTGCAAATGACTGCTTAGAGGAATGCAAAACTGTAGTGTCTCCTACTTTATCTGTTCATTACAAGATCTTATTGGCATTATAGGCAATAAATTGGTATGCTCAGCTGTCTTGGTTTATTTGTTCTGAAACAATGAAAGTCTTAGTTCTTTCAATAAGTGAGAAGGGTATGGAAACTGAAAAAATGAGGAAAATGAATCTATATTTGAATGAATCTATATTTGGGAGTTGTGCATTTATGTCTTTGAAATTGTGGATGATACCAAGGATTCTTCCCCTTTTTACTGTCTTTGATGACAAAAGTGTCATAAGTATCAAGTTAAGGTGGAAAAAAATAAAGTAATTATATATCATTTAAAGGGGGCTTGAGGAAACAGCACTGGTTTTGACAGAAGCTAAGTAAGACTGAAGCTGCTTGGAACTCTTTGTTCAGGTTCAGTTAGATTCCCTGAAGCAAACTTAACAGAGAGTCATATATATTCCAGGTACCTAACTCTGTGCTTGATTTGTCATGGTTGGGCAGTATTCAAGGGGAAAAAAATACAGTCCAAAAATGGCTTGTGTCTCATTTCTGAACAGAATTTGAACATCTGCTATTTGTGATAGACTATTTAAAGACTCCCATTTTTTTCTCCAGATTCTCATATTCCTGTATGTATCTCTTCATCCAAGATTTGCAAACTGCTATTGATTTATAAGAGACTGAATATTTATTGATCCTCTGCGTGATTCCTCCCTTAGGAGCTCCTATCTCATGACCCTTTAAAAAGAAGCAAAATGAATCTACATGATCATCTACTCTTACTCACTGGTTGTTTGAGAAAACAGGTATTAGGCTCACAGAAACCTGCAGGATTTTCCATTGGGTTGTCATGTAGGCATTGCAAAAGTATCTTTTCTTCTGCCAATTTGTAGTTACATCTAAACCAGTAAAGAAGTCATGATCAGAAACCTTCCTCTGTACTTTTTGGTTTACTATTATAGTTGTTGAGTGCAATACTAATCCCCTAAATGTAAACATAAGGTCATCTTAATTTGGTCTATTCTTGATTTTGATCCTTTATGATATGTTTAGGATTGTGATTGTTCTCTGTTCTCACTGCAGGAAGTTTTATTACTATTACTTTCTGGATGAAGGGACACTTGGTGTCTGTTACTGAAGCAGATAGTATATTTTTATAATCTGTATTAAGTGGAAAAGCACATAATAGTACCAGCACATTTTGCTCAATGGCCAAGACTCTGTCTTGGAGGAAGTAATTTATTCTCTTATCATCTCCATCTGTCACGTTCTCAACATTTCAGCCTCAACTTTTGTAGTTGTGGTATCCCCATTGAGTTTAGCTGTAATAAACAACAGTAAAGAACATAGGAATAGGAAATCTTTAAAAACTTTAATAGTTTTGAAAGTTTAAACTGATGAAAAATTTGTCTGTTAGAGTTCAAATTAAGGTTACAATGATTTTTGGCCTGAAAAAGCTTTTATCCATGTCTTTCACAGGATCCTTCTACAGTGCTATAAGCCTTCATCTTGAAGCAGACAAAAATTGTCTAGAAAGCAAGCATATATGTTAAAGTTTTTGCAACAGCATGTCTTACTTAAAATAGTCTGTACTTAATCAATTTATGCCTTCGATATTAATTTCAAAGTCAATTTTGTAAAGAGTGAGTGAAAATAAACTCACGCTTATTGAAATGGTAAGATTAAGATCTATATTGTAGACACCTACATATTAGTGAATATATGTGACGTTTCACATAACACTATTTAAGATGTCACATGGCTCCTGAGACACCTGCACAGGGCTGACAAGTATGACCTATGGAAGATCTATGCCATTGCAGAACATCAGTTGCAGTCATTATGTCTGTGGGCATGTAAATTAACATTGTATGCCATACATGCAAACATCTGAATCAAGCTCTACATTGACTATCTTGGCTAGAGCAAGATTCAGTCGCTCACTAATAAATGTCTAGTAGAATTTTAGATTTCCTTAGACATCCCATCTACTGGATCTGGTAGGTTACAAGTCTCTCTTCTGTTATACCTGCTAATATTTTTATTTATTTTAAAAATAAAAGTTCAAGAATACATCAGTAGCAGGGGAGTACTGATAGTCTAAAAAGCTCAGAAGGCAACTCAACATTCTTTAAAGGCACCAAGTTTGCTCAGTTTAGAGTGGTGCTGCAATGCTCTCATGGTACAATGGAGTAATACTCAGAATTTCTGGTTAACACCTGAAAGCAGTATAGTGATGAGGGCAAGGCACAGAAGCTCATAATCCCAGCACCTGAGAACACTCTTGGCTTTGCTCCTTTCAAGTTTAGAATTATGTCTGGGATACCTAGCTCACGAGTCACTGCCTAAGTTCCTTGTATATCTCTTAGAGATGGACAAAGTGAAGCACAGGAATGTACTGGCTAAAGTAATGGTTTCTAATTTTACAGTATCCTTGAAAATCTTAGTCAAGTTGAAATCCAGCAGTGAAAATATTCTTATATCATACAGACTAGTACTCTGCCTTTCAGCTCAGACTGTTTTAGAGGGTTTTTTGAAGTATATGAGTAAAGACTATTTACTACTCTTTAATCTTATAGTAAAGTAAAAGTTGTTACATATCTAACTGTATATTTTGTTTCCTCCTCAAGTCACTCTTTTTTGTAATGGTTTATAGACATATTTATTGTTAACAAAGCATATAATAAATATTTTTCATGTGGAACTATAGTTTAGTTTTTGTGTTGAAACTGTTCATGGTAGTTCCAACATCTTCAAAACATCTAAAGAAAAGTAAAACCAGAGAGTGAGTTTTACCATGAAAATAAAAATCGTAGTATTGAGATTCCAAACTGTTGTCCTTTATGCTGTGATAACTTAGTAAATTGGATTTGTATTAGAAGAAACTTAAATTAGAAGAGATTATTTAGTAGTAAATGATACCTTCAGGTGTTCATGAGAAACTAAATATCGTAGTGGGCCTATGATTTGACAAACAAGAAAAAAAAATCTAGAATTTTCTTTATGGGATCTGTCTAAATTTTAAAGTGCTATTTGTTTTGTTGTTTTTTGTTTGGTTTTTTTATATAACTCTTCAGAATGTAACTAAACTATATGGTACAATACAAGTAATTTTTACATTTGTGTAAAGGAATGCAGTGTCTTGCAGAGTTTTGTGCACTAACTACACAGGAGGGCAAAAATGCTGTGCTAGATCCCCTGAAATTCATAAGGCATTTTATGACTTGAGAAGCTGCTTTTGATCTGCACTACACTCTGTTGCCTGCATTGAAGAGAGTTTGAAATTTTTCAGTCCCTTCATATTAAATGCAGTTCCACTTCCAAATTCTTATGTGCCTGAAAACATCCTCCTGAAAAAAATTCCCGTCTTGGTTAAAGGAAAAGCCAATTTAAAAAACTTAAATCTAGTATGTATGGAATGTTTTTGTTATCCATGAAGAAGGTATAATCTATCCATATTTGCATATACTGTTATCATGTAAATTCTTACTGTATCAAACTTCTGTGTCAAAAAATTTGAATTTCTTTAGTGGTCAGAGACTGCATTATCCAGTAGACAACTGGTTTCATAGGACCACTTCCCCTTTTAAGTTCAATATTTTTACCTCGTTACTTGCTCTAATAATATAGTGAAACTGCCTCATTGTTAAGATTCATATCTTTCTAGTAAAGAGAATTTATATTCTTTGTATTCTTACTTTTTGATTAGTTTTGTACTAGGAAAAAAAAAAAAAAAAGGTGTTTTACACATCAGAATTACTTAAGCATATGGTAACCATAACTCGTGGAAATTATATGGAGTTCTCCAGACAAAGCTTATCTATCTTTGGGACTATGGAAATTCTACTACATTTTTCATTTATATTGAAGCTACTTTTTTGTAATTTCTGTGTTCCCAGATGGCTTTGTTGTAACTTGGTGTTCTCTGACTAGAAAAAAAACGTATTGGAGGGTTTCCAGGTCAGAATGAAAATCATTTAGAAGCTACAAAAAAGTCTATATTTCTGTCTATTCTATTGCTATAAGGCTTTTGCATATTCCAAAATATGCCTTAACATTTTTTTTCCTTTTTTCTTCCTTTTTCTTTTTTTAATTTCGGGGAATAGTTTGAATGAAGATTTATTAAAATTAATTATTTATCAGCTCTTTTTTTTCTTTTCCCTTGGATACTCAGGGATTTCTAAGTAATGATTATCAGATCTTTACAAAGGCATTTTTGCACGTTATGACTGGGTGAATGCAGCCTGAGCACCAAGACATGGTGATACCTGATTTTCTAACTCAGAAGGCTGGACTAATGTAATAAATGCAACCTGAATATAACCATTAATATAATCTGGAAGAAAAAAAAAAAAGAACCAAAAAACCACTCCACGTCACCTCTAAACATATAACAACAACGATAAAAATCAAGAAAATCATGTTATTGTTTCAAGCTCAAAGACCCAGTCTACCTATTTCCAAGCCCAAAAGGAAGTTCCTTCCTTTAACACATGTAAATCTGCACACATATGTAGAAGTCTTTGTAGGACACACATATATTCCTCTATGTAGTGTGTAATTTACTGCTAAATCCTAAAAGCACTCAGGATATTCCTGCAGATCTTTTTGCAGGCCCAAAATTCTTCTGGATATTTTTCAAATGTGCTGTTTGTGATGTATGTTACAAGCTTACCTTTCAAACAGGGTAACTCAGGCCCAGTTTTTTCTACATGTGATGTCAACAGCAGATTAGAACCTACAAAGATGTTACTGATGACCTAATGTCTATTCCTCAAAGTAGAATACAAAACTATTGTTTGCTATTTTTAATGCTGAAAGAGGTTTTACTGTCTGAGATGGTCAAAAAGTTGTCTAAAATTGGTTATTAGAAGACAAGTGCTTCAGAGAATGTCTGAATCCCTGCCTCTTTCTGCAGATCTAGCACCTGGATCAGATTTGCAAGACTGTATCTTCACTTCATGAAGGTGAAGAGCACAGAATATTCTTTTGCACTTTCACACATTTTTTCTTTGAAAGAACCGATTACAATATGTTACTCCCTATCTTTCATGTAGTAGCCCAGAAATTAGAAACCTTGACCAAACCTGAGAACTAGATTCTAGAATCTCTTAGGCATATCTTAATTAAGAACTATAACATGCATCTTTCTGGTGAGTGTGCTAATGTCCATACTGAGACCAGAGTTTCATTTTGTACTTATAAATTCTGTGTTTGGTTTGGTTTGGTTGGTTTGTTGTTGTTTTGGGGTTATTTTTTGTGGTTTGTGGTTGGTTTGGTTTTGTTTTTTTTCTGTGGTGGTGTCAGGGGGGTGAAGGGGGTAGATTTTGGGCTTTTTAAGACAGTTACTCCTTAATATGGAAAACATAAATAGTCCTGAAAACAGGAATTAAAAGCCAGGGTACTCCCTTCAGATCTGTCTAGTAATAATTACCCTACATAGTCATGCTCTTGTTCTGGCCCTCTGTATTCTGAATTATTTGCTTAATGAGGATGTTCGAAGACTAAGAAGGTCAACTTTTATCCAGCTTCTTAATCCATATTTTGACCCAGAATACTTTTCCCAGAAATGAAACATTTGTATTTGAGTCCTGTCAGGCCAGGAAGAAAATATACATCTAATCATCTGCACAATTGCTTTGGGAAGTTTATGTAAATGACACTGACAATTTCACTATAAGTATATATTACATGTCCATAAGATTTATAATTAAATGAAGGTTTCTTGAAAGAGATTCTTGTAAATCTTTGTTATATACCTGCTTTTGTGAGTAGTGTCATTAATTCAGGGCTGATGTTACTAATGACCTGGTTTTCTTAGTGAGAAATAGGAGGATGACATAGTGAAAAGCTTGCCAGTCTGCAATTTTATTTTCTGCTTCTCTGTGATTTTAGAACATTTTGAACCACTACCATAATTTCAGACACTTGGAGTTGCATTTGTCTCACCTAATGTTAACTGTTGTGTAGAGGTCTGCACCAGATCTGGTTGGCCTGGCGATAAGGGACTTTGTGAACTTAATTAACTCAAATTATTTTAAAGATCTGGTTTAAGATGAGGTGAATTACTCAGACATGCATATCTACACATATGACACCCTTGTTTACTTATGTTGTGAGTTCTTCTAAGTACTTACTCTTTTTTCTGCATGTCAGAGACACTATGCGATCAACTCATCATCATGTAAGACAGGTCAACTGAAATTTGAATCAGATTTCTGTATTCATCTGTAACCTGTAACAGGGGCTTCAGATGTATGTCGAGCAGTCCTGAAACTATCTGATCTCTTTCCACTGCTAATCTGAAATGATGGGTGTCTGACTGGTGTCTATAACAGCGTTGGTGATGTCAGAAACAAATAGTTAATGCTGGACCTTTTTCTCATAAATTAAGTTTCTTGCTTTGAAATATATCTTTGCCACTGAATATTTGCTGAATTGCATGCAAGTTTAACAGTTTCCTCTATGAAGTCAGCACCCTTATAGCTGTTATTGTGATCATCAAATTGGCTGCTACTTGGGGGTTTTAACTTCCTGCAGTCAGTTTTAACGTATTACACAATTTATGTGGGAAGTACAAGAAAAAGCAGTTTGTGAGCAGGCTAGAAAATAGGTGAAATATTTCTTGGGCCCAGAGGCTATTAGAGGTCTTGAACAGACAGCTTATGGGAAAACAAAATGAATTTTGGAAACAGCAGAAGTATTTGTCTGCTGTCTACTATTGTGACATAGGAATAGCAAACTTGAATAGAGACATTGGTCACTGATGCCACTGTAAACATCTTCTCACTTCCAGTTTTAATTTAAGATCTTTTGTGTTCAGAGGCATATAAATACATTGCAGATTAACAAAACCAGTTCATCCCCTCTAATGGCAAGGGAATTAGGCAGAGCAAGAGACCCCCTTGGCTGAACTGTGAGCTTCTGGGTCTGCTCAGAACCAAAAAGGAAACATACCAGAAATGGAAAAGTAGAACATTACCCATTGAAATTTACAAGGGCATTGCCAGGGTACGCAGAGATGTAGTTAGGAAAGCAAAAGCTCAACTTGAACTGAAGTTGGCCAGAGATGTCAGAAACTTCAAGAAAGGATTCTTCAGATATGTTACCAACAAGCAGAAGCAGAAGGAGAGTATTGGCCCTCTATTAAACAGGAGAGGTGAACTAGTCACCAACAGTGCTGAAAAGGCAGAGCTCCAAAACTCCTTCTTCCCCTCTATCTTTACCAGCACTGTTGGGTCCCATGCCACAGGCACACAAGTTCAGATTAATGAAGACACAGATTCAACATCAGTGAAGGAAGAATTGGTGTGTCAATTGCTTCAGGAGCTTGACCCGTACAAATAGATGGGACCAGATGCCATCCACCTAAGGGTGCTAAAAGAGCTGGCTGATGTCATTGTGAGGCTGCTCTCTATCCTCTTTGAGAAGTCATGGAGATCAGGAGACGTGTCTGAAGACTGTAAGAGGGCTAATGTCACCTCTATCTACAAGAAGTGTCCCAAGGAGGACCCAGGTAATTATAGACCCATTAATCTCACGTCAATCCCTGGGAAAGTTAGGAAGCAAATCCTTCTGGGGACTATGACAAATGAACTGAAGCATGTAATTGGGAAAAGACAACATGGATTCACCAGGG
>VYZX01023443.1:0-21299 GCA_013401335.1 Brachypteracias leptosomus
ACACAGCATATGCTGTGTTTGAACAACCTCAAAACAGCCGTAGGATTTTCTCAGTGACTGGTTAACCCTTACTGAGAACGTGAAACATTCCAAGGATTGACAGATCAAAGAGCATTGCCCAGTCCCAGCTCTCAAGGTGATCTATAGTCCTCTGTGCAAAGATAATTAGGCTGCTCCACAGTTAGGTGAAAATGAAATAGATACCTTTCACCTTCTGACACTTCCAATAAAAAGGAACAAAGTGAGCCTAATTAAATATAAGACCCCACCACTTTGGTTTTGAGTTAAATTCTCAGTTTTAATAGTTAAGTATGCTAACAGATTGTTTCAAATCAACTCAATATTTGTTCTATCTATTCTTTACTGAAATCTTTCATTCTTGTAATCTTAAAAAAAGTAAAAATTTTCTTAAATCTTTCAGGATTTTAACACCTGCAGGGCAATCAAGATTTATTTTCAAATTCTTGAAGCAACTCTGACGCTCTTTTATGCAATGCATTTCAGCAACATCTTACATTGTAGCCTATATGAATGAATATTCTTCTTAAAGAGGTCAACATTTCAAATGTACTGAAATTTTCCTGAATGAAAAAGCTTCCTGAAATCTCCTTCAATTCAGTTTTGAAGAATTTGACAGGAACTTTATTCTGGTTTAAAAGCTTCAAGGCAGCAAGCAAAGTAACGCTCTGTCTCTCGTTCAACTTGAGAGATATGTGGTTCTCCACATAAGAATCAGAAAACACATTACACACAAGGTCTTCCCTCCTATGAGCAGCACTTCAGCATGACTCAGCATAACTCAGATTTTGGTAAAGAGGTTCACTTTGCAGAAGGAGATTTAATGTTACCAAATGCAGCTGTAACCATTGCCATGTTCAGAGTGGGATGATGCACCTCATGCTCAACCATATCCTCTGCCTGAAAGTCAGGCCAACCCTGTTCTGTCACTTAAGGGAACTGATTGTACAGGATGTATCGACACCTCACCAAGAACTTACACAAAATACAGGGCGCTTTTCTCCCTCCCTTTTCCTTTTGCATTTTCTCACATCCACTTGGAACAGCAAAGTGTGGAACTCTTCTTAGGAAATGGTCAGTTTTCAATTTATTTTCCATCATATACAATCAACAGGTATCACCTGCACTCTTACTAAAATTACCAGAATCAATAGCTAGATATAAGGTTGTTAAATCTGCAAGTGTCAGAGGTGAAAGTAGATCTACTATCTCAGAAATCAGATCTCAGGCTGTCATTTCCAGACTTCAGAAATAAGTGGCATTCCACTCTTTACCTAGACAAAATTTACTAGGACATGTTTAACTGGAGCAAATACCAATATTCCTTGTTGTCCTTCTTCTGTAAACTCCACCTTCCAATTTTCCTAATAGTAATAACTAAGAAAAAAATTTTAAAAGTAACGTCTGTCTTTGTTTCCAGAAATAATCTTTTTTTTAAAATCAGTATTTTGCTGCTAACAGTAAGTCTCTCTAACAGTACTATAAAAATTCATCCCCTGAATTGCTGTAGGAAGGATAACATATTATGAAAAGGGAAAAAAATCACTACCATTTGGCTTACTGACATGACCAACTGTTAAGTCTACTGTGACCTCTAAATTTTTGAGGCAGATTCAACAATATAATAAGCAGCAATTCCCACTGCAATTTGTAATCACTCATAAAAAGCATTCGATATGCCTAAAAGTCAAAATGAAGATGACCATCTTGAATTTTCATCTGGAAATAAGATTACAGAAAGAGCTACCACCATTTCAATTGTTTTTATGCAGCTGGTATTTGTTTCCAACTGCCTTATCAGATGGGAACAGGGAGTTCCTACTTCATGTTTCTCTTTAAATACTGAAAAATTCCAAGTCATTTTCAATTACATCTCACACACAAACAAAAGAACTAAAGTTTTAAAAAGGAAAGCACCCACTATCAGAGTAATACTACCAAGAAAATAGTAAAGGTGGTAAATTCCATTAAAGACTAAAAAGAATTCTGAAGTAACTGTACAAATATGTAATAAACTTTATGTTGTGATTTTATGTGTATGAACTTCTACCTTTTAAGATATACAAAAAAAGCATTTGCCTTTGGATTTTATTTTTTTTGAGCACAACTTCAGATTATTAACTAACTCTTCCCTGCTAGCAGAAAGCACCTGAATGTGAGTTTTTAATGGCAATACACCCTGAAAAAGCACTGAAATGAATATTCTGAAGGCAGCACTAAGCAGCTGAGTATCTGATACTTTTTTTACTTTGCAACTTGCTGCAATAAGACGACAACATCAGTATTTTAAAAGCAGGGCCTGGATTTGATAATGCAGTGAAACACAATCAAAGATCTCCAAACAAAAAAATAAATGCCATAGAAAAATGGATTTCCAGAACTAAATCAGAAAAGACCTGGTATCTTTCCTACTTTTCACCCCTATTTTTCTTTGTACATTCTTGTTATTCCATGATTAGCTTTAGGACACAGGTAGGGAAAAAAACCCCACCTATAACCCTGCTAAAAAAGATACAGTATAAGATAAATCAGGGGAAAAGTATGATCAACATGAAGAAGAATAGTAAATTAACTCAAAAAATGACTGGAAGAGTTATCCAATCAGTGTTTTTGTTAATATACTATTATGCTACTTATGTCTTGAAAGTTAAGAGGCAGTCAAAGAAGAAAAGGTGAATTTGAATAGAGATATGCATATAAAAGAAGTCTTTTAACAAAAAGTAAGAGGGGCTGGCAGGGCTACCTATGTTCACTTTATGAAAATGCACGATATTGAAAATAGCTAAAGAAACAGCTAAACAGCTGTAATTTAATAATAAATAGTAAAGATAGCAAAGAAAAAAAACCCCAACAAACCAAACCAAAATAAAACCAGTACAACTACTACTTTACCAGTATTGATATAGTGTAGAGTGATAAAACCCTCTTTTAGGTATGTTCCACGCATGTGTTCGGTAGCTGGATCTATGTACTCAGTAACTCTCACACATACACTTTGAGTAGGAATGCAAGTCCCCCATTTCTAACCTTATGATTAAGGAACGACTCAAGAGGAGCGGTTATATCTCCTGAACTCCTCTGCAGGATACTCCAGACATCTTCCAGACAAAAGCCTGATCAGCCATAACTTCTAAACTACCAGGCAGCTTATGCAGTCCTCAATGGACTTCTCACCAGAGGAAAACCAAAACCAACAAAACTCCCATCTAACACACTCCTCTGACACAAATCCCTAAACTATAATGGGTGTGTATGCGTTAAATAATATGAAACACCAGTATTTTGTAATGTGTGCCAAAAGCCTAAACAATAGCATAAGCATTAATACTTTACCAAAACACATTTCATAAAATACACACTACAGTTCTGAAACAAACAATTAAATATTGCTTTGAAATAAAGCCTAAGAATCTTTCTACTTAGGTATATGCAACATCTACAGTGATACACACTGAAGCTGGGTCTTCGTGATGTACATTTCAACATTTAAATAGTCAATGAAAAGACACAAACTTGCCTAGAGCTTATGTATTTTGTATCAGTAATCTGCATTGCACACATTTGTCTGCTTTCAATACCATGAATTTTTCAAAGGCAAAAGGACATACAGTATAGTCCATGCATTTTCCAGATGACACACTGTTTTTTCATGCATCAGCTCTGAACATCTGAAGGAAACAAAATCTTTCAGTTGAAGACATTAACCAAGTCCTTAAAGCTGAAGGCTGAAATGTTATGCCTAACCTAACACATATTCTTTGATTTGGATATTAGATTATTACAGACATGCTATGTTTTTAAAGCATGCATTATGCCAAAACAGTCTTTTAGTCTAGAGTAAGAAATAAGGGTTATTATTTCAGTGTCCCAGGATACGCTGTCTGTCTAGAGTTGTTGAAGAGAGAGACTGTAGGCCCATCAGAGTCCTGAGGCAGGGAAAGAGTACTGATTCCAACATTTTTTTTCCTAGTTTTTCCTGCCTCAGCATTTATCTTCAACTATCGTCAATTTTTGAAACCTTATCTCCTACTGAAAGTGTAGGAAAGAATGAGAAAAAGAGAGAAGATAGCCCAGCACCTGTTTCTCTCCACCTGAGTTTCCAAACGTGTGGCGGAAGCCATTCTGTATGACATTTGAGATCCCTTCCATGCTGAAGCGCTACAAGTAGTGAAAACATAGCAGAAAGAAAAGGGACAGAGAAAAGTTCAGAAAGCTATTAATCAGCATTTATCAAGACTATAAAAGACAAATGACAAAGACAAGCTCTAAGATATATTTCAGCACATTTCTATTTTTTCATTCACCTCCTTAAGTTTTAGAATTAAAAAGCAGACCTTATAATGACAGTTAAGCAGTGCATCTACATCAAAATTTAATCAAACAAAATCTTCACATTGTAGACCCAACAACTGAGACTTGCCTTATAAGGCTGTTTCATTTTGAAATGTAAAAAATAGTATTTTTTAAAGTTCAGTACAGTCTCCTTTAAAATTAATGTTTGAGCAATACACTTTTAAAGACACTGCTGATAATAATTTTTCAGATTTTAAGCACCTACTAGGGACACTGATCAGTGGTAGTCATTTTCAGCTCTACCTCATTTTATGCTTTTATGCAACAATTAATATTGCCCATTTCTCTGCAATATGATAAAATATACACAAATAGTTAATAATGCATTCATCTTATTTTCAAACTCCGTTACATGGAATCACGGAACCCAAGTAAAGAAAAATTAATATATAACCCAATTACAGTTTTTTCCCCTTGAACTCTAATCTCTTTTGCTTGCTGCACAAGCTAAAAAAAAATAAAATAAATAAATAAAAAAATCAAAATTTTGATGTTTAGCATGAGATACAAAGATCAGCAACTGAGAAAAATGTAAAAAGAAGAAACTGTCAAGCTGCTGACACAGGGCAGTATGATGTGCATGCTCAGCATACTTATCTGAATGTATTTATTTCTGAGAGGGGGAATAAAATGTGCTGGAACACAGTATTCATTTGCTTTCTAAAGCACAATGAGGTCAGTAAATAGACATAGATGTTGCCAAAGCCATCTTAACTCTTTTAAGATATCCTACTTAAAGGAACTAGTATCTCCAAGCCCTGACTATTTTTAATTACTCCCCAGTTTGCTCATGTGAGAGAGGTAGAAGTTTTAGAAGTCTAAGAAAGTGATTTACCCAAAGACTGTTCATTAAAATTAAATTATGGTATCTATAGAAGAATTGATTTTCTTAGAGTATGAAAATTTAACCCTACTTCCAAGCTTTGTATAAAATTACTGATTTATACGTTATTTATTAACAGAAATTCATGCTTCACAAAGTTACTCAAGCACACTATCAGGATACACATTCTCAGCACTTCAAAGAAAAAAAAAAGGGAATGTTGAAGGAAGAAAGCTTGCACCTCTTTCTGGGAGAAGGCTCTCTGGTGACAGTGAAAGCTATTTGCAAAGGAACCACACATATGCAGCCTACAGCCTTACTTAGGAACTAGTTTGTTCAATCCCTCCCAGAAAGCAAGTTGAGACATCTGTACCCCAAAGCAACCAAATATGAAAATGTCTTATACTGGGACCACATACAGTTATACTTGAAAGCATTATTCAGGTCTCTGAACTTGAAACTAATAGTAATAGCTTATGAATCACTTGACTCAAGTTTCAAGACTGAGTAATTATTTCTCTTGCTAGTTAGAATACCACTTTTTTGTTTTTCCATGACTGAGAACCGAAAAGGAGTGCACTTGAGCTTTTCACTGTGCTGTTGCAAAGGAATGACTACTTTGTATTGTTTTCCAGACATACTTTCTTAGAGTTCCATTAAAACTCAGCTATATACACATACACTTTTCATTAGATGGACAAGCTTAGAACTCCATTTGGGTTATATCACAGGTATCTTATTCTTGTAAGTCTAGAAATAAATTCTGAAGAATTAATGTTTCACTACAAATGTTTATTCCTTATGTTTGAAAAACAAACCCCAAAACCTTCTGATGTCAAACTGAAGCATTCTTTCTGGGACTTAGCCAAAATCTACAGCATATTAACCACATTTTCTGCGTCCTATAGGAAACACTAAGGAATTATAACATTAAGAAAGAAAAGAAGAAAGAAAAAAATGCATTGACAAGATAATAACCTAATTTTTTTCATTCTCTGCCTCCTATTATTCAAACTGTATTTGAAATACATTTTTCCTTTTGCTGCAGTGTTCTGTAAAGAATAAACCAAATTATTTTCTCCTTGTACACCTGCACTACACTTTGGCCACACCCGTCTCTCATTGGACATAGTAATTCTGTCACAGCTTTCAAGAAATCCAGGGTAAGACTTTTACCTTTTTCTTACCTAAAAACCAACACAGTCAATAAATACCTGTACCACTACACTAACAATACTGCTGGATTTCTTGCAAAACTAACAGTGATACAGGCATACAAGAATTCATACAGTGGAAGCAAACAGATAAATAAGTTTGCCTACTGACAAAAGGACACACAGCAGTAGACGCACAGTATTTTTGCAAGAAATGCATGCTGCTTTGCAAAAAATAAACAGCAATAAAATATTTTTTGAGTATGAGGAGAGTGAAATTTTATATGATCTTGTGAAACAAATAATCTCAGTAGAGGTGCCTAAGCCCTGTCTGCAACTAAAGTCATGGAAGCAGGTGTACTAGATATCTTGATATAATCTAGGACAACTACTTCACATAGGAAAAAAAAAAAACCCACTTTGAATATATAAATAGTTACAAAATTTTCTTACTGTTCCAGGCATATGACCTCTTTCTTGTTTGCCATTCTGAGGGCTTCCATTTTTCAGCTTCTTTTTCTTCTTTGCTGTTTCTTTGTGTTCTCTCTGTTTGTTTTGTACTTCAATGAGGACAGAAATGAAGCTGTTTTTCACTTCCTTCTCAAATTCCAACTCATCTCGTAGAGCCAACTGCTGTACCAATTCTTCAGAATAATCCTTAATAGCAGTCTCAATTTCTTCTAGCAGTTCATTTAACTCGGCAACAGACAATCTTTTTACTCCTATAAATAGTTCATATAAAAAGTNNNNTATAAATAGTTCATATAAAAAGTAATCTGTCAAGACTTCAAGAACAAGAATACTTGTGGGAATTACAAGAAAAAAGTACTCACATTTTTCAAAACAAAAAATTAAATCCTAAAACTATGAAGAACAAAATATTTATTTAAGGGAATAAACATCAGAGAAGCAAGTAGATTAGCAACAAGAAGATAGCTAAACTTTATTATTTCTGAGATAATCTGCAAATATGAAGAGCATGTTCTAGTTAAGGAAGCTGAAATAAGCGCTACATTTCTAATACTGCCACCTCTGTTAACTATTACTTTCCACCTACACTCACTACTCAAAATAATAGGTCTCCATATTTTCTGACAACAATCAACACTTAGGCATTTCTGAAATCCTTTAATTTTTCACCTGCAGTAGTATAGAACTATACTCTATGAGCAAGGGAATCTTCCTGGGGATATTGCTAAGGTATACATGCATATTAATAAAAGCTTTAACTAAGATTTAATGATAATTTTAGATGCAAACCAATTTTCTTTGTCTGGGGATTGTAGTCAAAAGCATGGCCTTGTATTTCCTGAAGCAAAGACCTAGAGCAACATTAGTTGACAGGCTCATTTCAATCAAAAATAAGCATTAACAGTTTTGAGAAAGCATGAGACTTAATTGGTCAAAGCTAAATCAGAAGCCTGCAAAATGTCAGTTTGGAAACAAAAATCCTTCCCAGATTGCATTTTAAAGGTACTATTGGCTCATGTGTTACAGAGTGAAATTATGGCCAAAAAGAATGTTCCGAGGCTTGCTTGGGTTAAAAATGGGCACATTCTTTGAGGAGTGTCTTCCATTCCCAATTAAGTCTGACACATGTAGAAACCTAGTAAGCCCCAGCAGTTGCTATGTCAAAGAATGTAATTTTCATTGGCATTTGAGAAACAACCAGTTCTGGTTACACTGAAGGGAACAATCTATTTAAGAACACTGCAGACATGTTCATAATTATTTGATTTCATTGAATTAGTCTAGTAAATGTCATATCTGAAAAAAAACTTTTATAAGGGTAAGTGCCTACAGACAAGTGCTGAAAAATACAAATACAGGCACAAACTACAAAAAAAGTATAGCAACAGAGGTAATTTTAAATTACAGCAGGGAAAACTGATTGGGGAAAGCTGCTTGACACTAAAGAAAAAGCAATGAAACCTGTTAAGGCAACTCTTCAGCAAGGAGCCACAGTCTTTCAGAGTAGCTTGGGCCTTAAACTCTGTTCAAACAGTGTAACATACCATATGCTTAAGGATCTAATTTTCAAGTAGTCTGAACCATCCATCACCTATATGGTGTTTATTCTAAGCATGTAGCATGCAGGTTATGGTCTATACTTGTAACACAGATCTTGACTGTGCTCATAGTCATTGCACATACCACAGCAGGCCTTACCACTGCAACGACTTTTTGCAAAGTCAACTCTGGTTGTCAGAAACAGCAAACAGCAACATCAACTCAAGCATAAGCAAGGGGAAGAAAGGTAAATTCAGCAACAAGATTATCTGGAGCTCTGGGAGTGTAAGTCACAGAATGAGCCTTATAATCTGTAAAACTGAATAGGCTCTGTAGTAAAAATTAATGAGTAAGTTCCATATGCATTCAGTACAAAGGACAGTCTAATAATCACAGGTTGCACCACTTTTTTTCCTTGGTTAAAGAAGACTAGAGAGAGCACCAGTGAGCCCCGACACTTAAGAACCAGTTTCACAGCCTAAGGAATAATTGTTCCAATAACCCAGGTGCAGATTCCCTAACTGCAGTCTTGACTTGCTCATGACAGATCAGTTGTCCTTATCAAAGCCTACAAAAGGACTACATAGGAACTACTTGGCTGATGCAGGTGAGTGAAGACAGAGTAATTCAAATGCGGAAGACTACTTGGATTAAATCTTAGATATGTAGGCTAACAGACTCACCTGTTTAACCAAAGCTAAAAAGGGTTTTATTTCTGGACTGTCTTAAAACATCTTTTCCTATCCAAGAAAAAACTAAATATGAGATTTGATTTCCTGCTCTCAATCCTAAACATTAACAGCTCCAATTTATCTTATAAAGGCCAGACAGTTTCTAGGAAAACTCTGCAACAATTTCAGAAAGATGCAGACTAATTCTGAAGCAGCTTCACATACAAAAAGAGGTAGCAAGAGCTTTAATAAAATAGCAACCTGAAAGACATGAGAGATTCTGAGAACCTGGTGAAGCAAAGTTAAATTACCTACCAAAGTAACTGAAAGACTTGTTTGGTCAAGTCTGACCTTTAAACCATAAAGATGCAACAGACAAGATGAACTCCTGAGGCAGAGCAAAATAAATATGATACGAAATACCAAGCAAGCTTGATTAGCTTTAAACCTAAGGACATATGGAATTGTCAGAAAAGCAGGAAGCCCTGCTGAGCAGGATACACACATTCCTGAAATTTATGTGTTGAGACAGTTAAGAGTCCAACCATGAAAACAGGATCTCCTCCATAAACCTGAAGTGTAGCAGAAACCGGAAGTCACATCACAGAAAGTCAGCCAGTTTTCTGAATCATCTACAAAACTTATACTGCTGACCAAAACTACAGGAAAAAAAGCACCAAACTTTGTAAGAAGGACCAAAGTACAAGGATAATCTAGCAAATACTCTTTGTATTCCTATCATCTTCTATAATTGAGTCTAACAAATATGCAGAAAAACAAATTTCCATCATGAAGCTAATTAATCACAGGCTTCTTTTACATACAATTCAATCTACTACAATTAAACTACACATGTAATTTGTCTTTTCCTTTTATATAGGGAAGAACAAATGATTTCATTTGAGTTGAAGAAGATATAGTTCCTTTCTTAACTATGAAGAGGAACACAAGGGGAAGGAGAGAAAAATTTGCAAAGTCCTTATGGAATAAAAAAGCAACAGTTGCTTTATTTTTGTGTTACTGTACACATCTTGGTAAGATATGTTGCAGTGACTGAAACAGTATCAAAGAAATACCATTCTCTTTATTTACTACATAGCTTTCAAGAGCTTTAGCCAATCTTCTTAAATACAGTGTACTGGCCTCAAGAAAGCGTCTCACTTGAAAATACAGAAATCAATAAAGTTTAATAAAAATGATCGACTTCTCAATCTACCTAGGAAGGGACCTTGTTCCAGAGAATCATGCTTCAGCATACTTTAATTTGAAATTTTAGAAAGTTTTATTTTTATTATAAGTTATGAAAGTTGACAAAGATAAGTATTCTATTTATGTTCTAAATGTAGTTTATCTTTCGAGGCATTTTGAAAAAAACACTTCTGAATGCAGATATTTCGTAATAAGGACTTGCTGTAAATTAATCACATGAAAAACTTACTCTTTAAACTATTTTCAATAAGCATGAGAGCAAAATAATACATAAATATTACTTACTCTCTTCATAGCTATTGTTTGTACTGGATCTCTTAAGTGTTTGAATTTCCTGGGAAAGTATGGAGAGACGATCTGATTGGGTGGGTGTTTCATCATCTTCTGGATCAGGTGATTCCTGCATCATTTCCTCTATTTCTTCAATCACCTTCAAAAAATAAAAATGAAAAAGCTTTTCATGAAAAAGCCTCTCGCATGGAGAGCAACAACCTGAAATTTGAAGCAAAGCTGTTAAGTGCTTATGGTTGTTACTTTCAATTAGCAAAGATGTTGCTGGATGAAACTAATACCAAGACTGGATGGAAGAGAATCAACAAAATCATATTGAAATTTCCTCCACATCCTTGCTTTCTGAAAAAAAAATCCACTTTTTCCAAGGTAAGATGGTTATGTCATAATAAGCAGTACATTGAAACTACACAGTTGTTTCTATATGAAGGTACACATGGTTTTGCTTAAGAGAACTGAACTAAAGAGTGAGCTGGAATATCTTTCCTGAGTATTCAGTTGAAGGAAAACTAAATGACCACACAATCATTTACCTCCCCAACCTCCATTTCAGTATGCTTCTCTAAGATGAGGAAAAAAAAAAAAAAGCTCTTAACCTGAAAATCTACTGTGCTTACGAGAAGTTTTATGAACTGATCTATCATAACCTGAAGCTGATTTGTATACCTGGATGTAAGACCTGAGCCAGACAAAGCACAAGAAGAGAAATCCTGTGCATAGAGAGCTTACTTTTCAAGTATAGAAATGACCATGTTTCTACAGGCTAAATTATTAACTGAACTGCTGAATAAATAACACATCGTTTACAGGTTTAAAGGCAGTGGACAGTGATGAGATCCACCTCACAGAGGAAAGAGCTGAGGCATTTCAAGGAATCCTGTCTCTCAATCTTAATAACCAAGTTCATCAGAGTTCACAGGTAACCATTTAAACAAGAAAATATATTCTTGTGCTTGCTTCCTAAAGCAGGGTCTTAACAGTCAGTCATTAACCTTACTCACAAGAGCAATTTTCAAGATAACCTAAATAAATCCATGGATTTGGAATAGAAGCCTTTAGACAGTATGTAATTTGGAAGCTTAGCAGCAGAACTGCAAACCTGCTCTCATATTAGGAAAAAACTTCAAAGAATTCTTGCTAACCACAAAGCCACGTGAAGATACGAATGGCCATACAGTCACGTTGGAAAACTACAAACTACAGCAACATTCTGAAAATATTTTTGCTTCATAACACTTATGTTTAATTCAGTACTTCTGACTAATTAATGGTAAGAAATGTATAAAGATTTCAGAGACTCTGGACTATCAACCTCACCTGAAGCATTGGAATACTTTTCAAATGTGAATGACATTGTAATATGTCATACATAGTTCTTTATTTAGAATCATAATAATCAAGAAGCTTAACTAAGGTGAACAGCAAGCAAGAAGAACAAAAAATAATTACAGACTAAAAAAAAATACTACACCAACAGCACTGTCTACTGAACACTTTACCTGCTCTGCTGTGAATAGTGGTTCATCATTGATGCAGGAAACAATGATGGAATGCATATCCAGCTGTTCTCTCAGCTCTTCGTCATCTGACAGGTCAAGATTCAAGTTATCATTTACCTGGAAAGCATGAAAATGTGTATTTATATAAATATATATCTACATACACATTTGTGTGCATTTATATCTCTATAAAATACAGATACATATATAAAAACCAAAAGGGGAACTAATATTCAATTTTAAGAATGTAACTGATTCCTTGCCCATAATAATGGAATCAATGATTCTTGCTGTCAAATACCTGGAAAATGAAGCACCTTAACAACAGAAATCAAAACTGCAATTGGAGAAAGTTAAAATAGCCATCAGTCTTTAAATAACCTCTGCATGTAAAGACCAAATACACAACGACATGCAAATAACTGTACAGAAGGCAATCAATTCAATGTAGATATTGACATCTTAAATGATGACAGACATTTGTCAGTGTGAAAACCTATTTCTAACATTACACAAACTTGTTATTTTATGTGCTTTTATAGCTCTACTTTTTCCCATAATAAAAGACACAAAAAGTTGTTTTAAGAAACAGAGCATGGTTATGTCCTCAGATTATTTTAAAAATATATTGTTGAATATTTCAAAGTCTTCTCAAAAAAAAAGTAACACTGTTCTTACATATATACCATCATATTACACTCATCCTTCAAAACCAAAGATGTACCTTCTGCACTGATACATCCCACTTTTGACATTCTTTCCCATCAGCAGTCCTCAAATGCTTTTGCATATGCTTCCTGACATCTCCAGAAACAACATTTTCAGAGACTATCAGGCTATATTCTGATAATTTAGGCTAACAAACCATCTAAACCACCCTAAGCTACAGCTAATGCCAAAAGAACCACCTGGCCTTCCACCCAGACACACTCCATGCCCGTTTCTGTCCTCATACTCCTACCGGGGAATGACCTGTTTAAAACTAATCTAACAAAAATAGAATAAACAAGCAATTGTGCAATTCTGTACAACACTCCCACCCAACTACTTCTTTCACTGTCAGAGCCGTAGAAAAGTGTTCACAGATCTGTGATGTGAACCAACAAAGATCAGATGAACCAGCCTCATTTTTTTTCCTTACTAAAACAGGAAGAGAAATACTTTAAGCACAAGTTCAACAACATATTATTAGATTCGAATGTACCAAGGAAGCGTTGCTTAGCTGTTAGTATTCATTGTAAGAAAGTCAAAACAAGCTACTCGCTGGTCCATATGTACTGTCATATATCCAGAAATACTGCTGAAACACAGAGAAGTAGAAAAAAAGTATGTCAAACGCTCCCAAACAGATGGGCTTTGCACATCAAACGGCATGTCAGATGGAGTGAAAGCTGAAAAAACTTGCTATGTTTAACCCATAAACTGATTTTCACTCTACTGGCAGCATACCTAAGATTCCTTCTAATCCAGCAACATCACTTCACATTTATTTTTATGTCATTCCTTCATAACTTAAAAGAACTTACGGAAACATTTTTTAATATTGTACCTAGTTCCTTATCAAGAAATCCATCAGTCTTCTGATTAATTTTTCAGTTACAAAACAAGGTCACATCATGGGGGGCTGTTAAGTCTTTTCACTTTAAATTTAAGAATTTAATTACACTAAAACCACTTAGAAAATCTGAACAAACATTCTAATAAAAATCAGAATGAGCGCAGAAGTCAAATTCAAGGGATAACCATCAGACTCAAATCAAGAAAGTGACTTCCAAATTGCCATCTTCCTCTCTTGAACACTAAAATATCCTCTTCAGCAGAACAATCTTTGTTCCTGTCACAGTAAAAAGTAGCTGTGGATTATATAATGGATGGCACAAGTCAAAACATTACCCTATTCTCAGGTTACACAGATATTTTTATAACATAACTCAATTTCACTACGTTTAAAAGATAAGCCAGTCATTTCCTCAGAAGACCTGGGAGATGTGAATTCTTCCTAGCTTTTCTTCCTCAAGTGTTTTAATCCACTTCTAAGGAGATCAGAGGACATCCCTTTCTATAAACCTCTCTGAAGCTCTTCATTCCCTACTCCCTCCCCAGACAACTATTTTGCTTCTTAAATAAGAAAAACAAAATAAACTCTTATACTTCAGTGTCTCCTGGGTCACCTTTCCCATAAAAGAAGCCACTTTAGTCTCCATCTGACTGCAGAATGAGATGAACTTAAAAGTCCACACTGGATTTACTAAATCAGAGTAGTCCCACCTCTTTTCCTCCCTCACCCAGAATAGTGTTCAACAGGGACCACAGTAGAAAGATTTTGTATGAATCACTTCATTTTACTTTTTTTTTTTTCTGTCATGCTGTCTCTAATGAACATCCACCCAAAACTAACTCTGAATTATTCCAATCCAAGAAGATGCAAACATACATGAATGGTTGATTTTTTTATTTTTAAAAACTTCTCATGTCTAATGCCAAGAGCTAAAAATATTTTAAGCCATTTAATAGCATTACTCTTTTATACAAATGCTAATTGTTTTATTTCCCTGCTGAGTATAAAAGATCCAAGGAGGGTATTTCTGCTGATCAGAACTTACCCCTTTTTCTGAAAGATTCAGTGTTGGCAAGTGCAAAGCTCTGGTGTGGGAAGACTTCCAGTCAACGGGCATTACGTTACCATAATTATCAGTCAAAGCATTCCAAATCCTGGAGAGAGGAACAAAGGAACAAAAATGTAGACCTTAAAACAAGCAGCAACTGATCAGCAGTAAACATATTTGTAATAATCATATATTTCTATTGACAACTATTTCTTCCTCCCTAAATACTGATCTACAAGTTACTGACAATATTTTTATATATTGAAGCTAAAATAAATTGTTGGTGTTTTTTTTTTATAAACATAATTTATTTTCCTTTTTAAACAAAATGTCTGCACAGTGGAGAAACAGACCAATGTGATGAAGAGAGACAGCTTCATTACTAATTATATAACAATACTCAAAATCTTTTTGGTGAGTGGATGAATCCTTCCTTTAATGAAACTTGAACTCAGCTATAAATTTCACTCGTAGTGTTGTTCCTGTTTTCTTTGCCTCTTACACATTAAAATCAGAAATTAGCAGAGGTGGAACTGCAAATTCAAGAAGATAATTTTTCTTTCAGTTTATTACAGAATAATGAACATGCACAAATTATACTAAAATTCTGCAAGAAATTAGTTTTATCCGGAAGCAGCCTTGCTGAACTCAGCCCACCACTCTTGTCTACAGTTAATCTTAAGTGTGTCTACAGTGTATGACCCCTCCGGCTGTACTAGGGGCTTGCACATGCAGCCCTATTTTGGTCTACCAGTTCAGATTTGGAAACACAGCAGCCCTGTTAGCAGGCTGCTGCCTCAAGTCGGCTAACAAACCCTGCCTCTAAGTGCTACACTGTGGGTGCATATTTGGAGTGGTTGCCCAGTTAGGCTCAGAGGAATGGCCACAGAAGGGCTGACAGAGCCTCACTGCTGCCCAATATATCTCTAATTCATGGTTCTCTGAATTTACCTCACTGTTTAAATCAAAGATATCCAGTCTTTTGCTAACAATTTTTTTTCTTCTCTTATAATAAGAGGTACAATTTATCTGTCTCAAAGTAAAATAAAAACTGCAGTATTTTCAATGAAGATAAGCTCAGTGAAATTTACTGTAAAATAACAAGTATAAATACTTGTAAACAGTGTTAAAAACAGGAAAGCAGCATAGAACAGAAAGGCTCTATTACTCAGGATAAGAAACAGTTATCACACTTGCAGCTGAGATTTTTTTTCCTCATCTGCTTTCCATACTTTCCATGTTTAATTTCAAATACTGAAACAGTGGGTATTTTGCAAGAAGCTAAACAAATACTACCTTCAGTCACCCTGCGTTTCAGAACAGCTACTTTTCCCTATCCCGGAGGTAAGAGGCACCGGGATGCTCGCACACCCCCCGGGGGTTGGGGGCACAGAACCAGCAGGCTCGATGTCACACCCGCGCCGCGCAGGCCGGAGAGCCCCCGGGTACCAGGCTCGCTGGCTCCCAGCTGCAGTCCCGCGGCCGGGGAGCCGCTTCAATTCCTGCAGCCCTGAAGCCCTGCCGGGACTCAGCGAGAGGAAGGCCCAGGACAGAAGGGCCAGGGCAAGCGCGTTCCTATGGCAGGACAAGCGAGCCACGGAGCCGGCGCTGCCCCCGGGCTCTGCGCCCTTCCCCGCGCCACCGCCCCGGCTGGCCCCTCGGGCCGGGCCAGGCCTCCTCCTTCGGTCTGTCCCTCTCCCTGCCTCCCCCCCGGGCCTGCACTCACTCGTCGTCCTGCAGGGCGCTCTGCTCCGTGAGGGGACGCAGCGGAACGCGGCTCTCGCCGCCGCCAGCCCGGGCCTGCGGGGGCTCAAAGCAGAGAGACAGCTTCGCCCCTAAATCCCCGCCGCCCCAGCTGCCTTTGTCGCGGGCGGCCTCGGGAGCGCTCCCTGAAGAGGACTGGAAGCCCGAGAAGTCTTGCCAATCCCCCGGGTCTCGCTGCGAGGCCGCCGCCGCCATAGCTGACGCCGCGGCTGGAGACACCGGGCTGCTAACTCCCGCCCGCGGCTCCTAGCTGTGCGCGCTGCCGGCGCCTCCCGCAGCTCGCGGGAGGAGCAGTGGGCGGGGGCGTGTGACTGCACAGGACCGCCCAACGGCCGCAGCGGGCGGGACGCCGTTGGCGGCGGGAGGCGGGGCGGCGTCGCGGGGAGTCCCCGGCCTCACTCGGGCCGGAGGATGCGGGGGCAGGTGGAGAGCGTGCGCCGGCCCAGCCCCGGCACCGCTTGCAGGGAGAGAAGGGAACCGGGCCGGGCCGCGCCAGCGAGCGTGGCTCCTGGTCCCTTCGCTGCGGGTGTTTTTGTCCAGGGAAAGTGGCAGCCGCAGCCCTGAGGCAGCGAGTAGGGGCAGCTGACCAGGGAGGGTCACACAGCATTGCCCGGACTTGAAAAGACCTTTAAGATCATCGAGTCCAGTCATTAACCTAACACTGACAAGTCCTCGACTAAACTATATCGCTAAGCACTGTGTCTATACGTTTTTTAAATACCTCCAGGGATGGGGACTCCACCACTGCCCTGGGCAACCCGTTCGAATGCCTGATAACCCTTTCAGTAAAGAAACTTCCTAATACTCAGTCTAAAGGGGGAAGGGCAAGGAGGAGTGTTTGCAGCAATTTCATTGAAACCTGGTAACCTAGGGATGAGTGGCTTTTCGGCTGTCATTTCCTCCTCCATTCAGCCACCTAAAACATATAAAGCTAAGTTTTGGAGATACTTGGTTTTAAACCACAGTCATACCTCATGCCTGTTCTGCTAGCCTTATAATGTGTCCTTACCTGCAATAGCTTACGATGAACACATCTTTACCTACTACTTTTTTGAGCCAGTGTAAGTTTTTCTGCTTCTTGAATTTGTATTGAGCCTCCTTTAAGTTTCTTGTCATACTTAATCGATGTTTGGAAAGAGACACCATGAGTGGAAAATTAATTACCTGTTAAGTATTTGCATACCACTGAAGTAATTTAAAGACCTATCCTACTCAGTTACAACTTTTTCAAGCTGACAAACCCTACTATATGTAGGCAATCCAGTATGATCTACTGGGAGTAGGGCAAAGGAGGCCAGAACTACACTGAGCATTCAAATGTGGATGCACTGTTGTTTTATACATTAGTGCAATGATGTTTTCTGTTCCATTCTGATGAAAAAGCAAAATATTTGCAGGCAGAATTTGAATCATAGAATCATTGAATCATTCTGGTTGGAAGAGACATTCAAGATCATAAAGTCCAATTGTTAACCCAGTACTGCCAGGTCACCACTAAACCATGTCCCTCAGCATCATATCTACATGTCTTTTAAATACCTCCAAGGATGGCAACGCCACCACTTCCCCGAGCAGCCTGTTCCACTGCTTAACAACCCATTCCGTGAAGAAATTTTTCCTAATATCCAATCTAAACCTCCCCTGGCACAACTTGAGGCTATTTCCTCTTGTCCCACCACTTGTTTCTTGGTAGAAGAGACCAACCTCCACCTGGCTCCAACCTCCTTTCAGGTAGTTGTAGAGAGTGATAAGGTCTCCCCTGAGCCTCCTTTTCTCCAGGGTAAACAACCCCAGGTCCCTCAGCCACTCCTTGTAAGACTTGTTCTCTAGACCCTTCATGAGCTTTGCTGCCCTTCTTTGGATGTGCTCCAGCACCCCAATGCCCTTGTAATGAGGAGCCCAAAACTGAACACAGTATTTGAGGTGGGGCCTCACCAGTGCAAGAAGATGCTCTTCTAGAAGACATAGTCTTCCATAGTCATACTCTTGGGAAGGAGCAAAACTGCTGGAACTGGTAACTAGTAAGGGAGAGAAAATAATTGGAAATTCAACATACATAAATATAAAGGGATGGACAAAAATATCAGTCTATCCTAGTAAAAGTCAGTTATTGGCTTTGGAGTAACTATTACTACTTAAGCATTTTGGATTATTGCAGCTACTTCTGTAAGTGCACTGACTTAGTTATCAGTAGCAATCCCAACAGTAAATATGATGTTTGCTCAAGCATGGTACACACTGGATCTATGTGGACATTTTCAGTCCTTTTTACTCTTGAACTCAGAAGGGTGTAGTAGAATGGGAAATACAAAGAACAGTAAGGGTTGGCCAGAGCGTATGGAACAGCTCCCATCTTGGGCTTTTCAGCACAGAAAAATTGGGGAGAAGATACAGGTCTCTAATGGGTAGCTTATAGATACTGACCCATTGCTGCTTTGAATGCAGAAAGTCAGGGAAATCAAACAAAACCATCTGGGGTAGGTTCAAAGAAAGGAAAGGAGACAGTTTTTCACAGAGCAAGTAGTTAAGCCGAAAAACTCCTCACCTCAGGAAGTTACATACCAGAACTTTACATCAAGTCCATTAACTTACAAATTAATAAAAAACAAACAAAACACATTATAGGCTAATAGGTAAATAAATGATCTGTGGCTCAGGAAGTTATGAAGTGCAAATTCTGATTCCAGACACTCTCTGTAGAACCTCATATTAGAGTCCTGTATGACTGCTTATGACTTTGACAGGTACAACTAGACCACATGGATTCAACGGCAGGGCAAAGGCCTAACTTTGAGAGCTTCATCTTTACTGAATGCTGAAACTATCCGAAATTCCACAAACCCCTCTAATGTGAAAATTCTTCAGTGTAAAACCCAGAACTTCTGTAGCTGCAAACTGTCCTTTACCCAGAGCATGTTCTGAATTGTTCTGATCTAAGGCCAGCAGGACAATAATATGAATTCCTACTCCCTGGGAAAAAAACTCACCGTAACACCAACATATAAACTCCTGTCTCAAGGATCAGTGTATGGAAGTAATAAATACGAACATTTAAGAAAATCTGCATCAATAGGTTTAAAATTTTTTTATTGTGCTGCCAAGAGCCAAATTACAAGAAACTGCCTTACAGTTAAAAAAGTAAACAAGCAATCTGCTGAACCGCAGTGCACTCCGAGTGCCACATATGCATCTATTTTTCAGAAAATTATATCTGCATTTCTCTTACAAGAGCACAACAGGAACCAAAGTAAAAGAGTGTAATGGATACAGCACATAGGATAAATCATATCTTTAAAATAATAATAATAAAATAATAATAATAAAAAACATTTTACACCATGTCCTATATCCTGCTAATATTTTCAGAATATGGCCTTGATTGTAAAACAAAAGCAAGCATTTACAATTTCTGGATAAAGACTGCTTACTCTTATGCAAGGAATGGATGTTTTGTCTTGACAAAATCTTTGTAGTAACTGGACAGAAACATCTCTGTTTCAACATCAGATTGAGTACAAAACACTGGGGAGACTACATTTTTTCTTATTGGTGGTTGGAAACTGAAGTTACATAAGCAGAAAAAATGTTGACCCTTAATGATACACCTATTTTTTTTCTTTGATGCAAACAGCTAGAACACCTTTTTGATATTCTAAAACAAAAAAATCGTTAATCTTCAGATTAATAAATTAGGTCATTATAATAATAAATTAGGGTATTTTTCAGTTTTAAAGTTCAGCAACCTCTGACCAAGTATTTACAACAATACTTGGGAGTTCCTTTACAAAAAATACATTTTCTTTTCACATTAAGCATACTGGGTATCTGTGTCTCTTATGACAAGCATTTGTAAAAGAAAAAAGGCAATGCACAAATGGCTAATTAGTATAAAAGTGCCAAGACCTGTTTGGAAAGTTAACATTGTATTATACAGTCAGAGTTACAAATGAGCAAGCTACATCAAACTTCCAGCTTAATGTGGACAATATTCCAGTAGTTGTTTCAAACAATTGTTTGAAAAAAAAAAANAACGCTTTCAAATCAAACTGTAGGTAGAATGAGATGCTCTTTTCTTGTCTTTCCTAAAGTCACAAGCGATTAAGCATTGATATGGAATGCCTGTTTATCTGTTTCTGCTCTGGGTAAAATCTCTCTCAGATAAAAATACATTCAACAAGAAAAAAAAATAGAAAAAATATATACTGTATACATAGTATTTTATATATACAGTATATATATGTATAGTGTATATACACATGCATGTATATATACATATGTATACCTACATGCATTTGTATATACATATATATACACAAACATACAAATACTTTTTGTTGGGTTTTTTTAGCATAATTATATTTACATAAATATTCCTATAATGCTAAGGTTTAAAGAAGCATGATCTCCTTTTTTTTTTTTTTCTGAGCTTCAAAAAAGGTGCTTGAGTAATATACAATTAAAATTAAGCAGCTTCCTAGCATGGAAGTAGTTTCTAAATCTGCATACCAGTAAATAAGAACATCAACAGGAAAAAACCAACAACCTTAAAACAGTCTCTTTTTTACTCTCTTGTAAGCAAGAGCTTTGTCCAACAAAAATATTTTTTCTTCTCCTGTATGAACAACCAGATATTGATATAAAATAATAAAACAAAACCACAACAGACAAAACAAACAAACAAAAGCCCCTGGAACTGCATGGTGTTCTTGACTTTTCCTTCCTTCCTTCAATACTGCTGTCAAAAGATCCAGTGCTCATATCAGGAATTACTTAGGCCTCAGTCATTTGCTAACTCTGCCGAAGTCTGGCTAATCTAGCCAATCAGCTTTGAAGAAAATAAAAACAAAAAGCAGCACAAGGTATAATTTTATACATCCTTAATAAACCCACCCTTTATTTTC
>VYZX01023443.1:22400-50803 GCA_013401335.1 Brachypteracias leptosomus
AATCCAGGAGCCGATGGTGTTATTCTATGGAGCTGATTAGTGCTGCATGTATATTGTCATCAGTGTCTCTAGCCAATGCATTCATTAAAAAGCCTTTTTAAGGCTAAGCAGGAAAAATAAGAAACACCCTGAAATGTAGCAAGTAGCAAGAGCAACGCTTACTGCTATAATCGTGCACATACTGTACACACAGGCAAACACAAGAGTGCGCGCGCACACACACATACACACACACACACATGCACGCACACAAACGCTTTCAAATCAAACTGTAGGTAGAATGAGATGCTCTTTTCTTGTCTTTCCTAAAGTCACAAGCGATTAAGCATTGATATGGAATGCCTGTTTATCTGTTTCTGCTCTGGGTAAAATCTCTCTCAGATAAAAATACATTCAACAAGAAAAAAAAATAGAAAAAATATATACTGTATACATAGTATTTTATATATACAGTATATATATGTATAGTGTATATACACATGCATGTATATATACATATGTATACCTACATGCATTTGTATATACATATATATACACAAACATACAAATACTTTTTGTTGGGTTTTTTTAGCATAATTATATTTACATAAATATTCCTATAATGCTAAGGTTTAAAGAAGCATGATCTCCTTTTTTTTTTTTTTCTGAGCTTCAAAAAAGGTGCTTGAGTAATATACAATTAAAATTAAGCAGCTTCCTAGCATGGAAGTAGTTTCTAAATCTGCATACCAGTAAATAAGAACATCAACAGGAAAAAACCAACAACCTTAAAACAGTCTCTTTTTTACTCTCTTGTAAGCAAGAGCTTTGTCCAACAAAAATATTTTTTCTTCTCCTGTATGAACAACCAGATATTGATATAAAATAATAAAACAAAACCACAACAGACAAAACAAACAAACAAAAGCCCCTGGAACTGCATGGTGTTCTTGACTTTTCCTTCCTTCCTTCAATACTGCTGTCAAAAGATCCAGTGCTCATATCAGGAATTACTTAGGCCTCAGTCATTTGCTAACTCTGCCGAAGTCTGGCTAATCTAGCCAATCAGCTTTGAAGAAAATAAAAACAAAAAGCAGCACAAGGTATAATTTTATACATCCTTAATAAACCCACCCTTTATTTTCTGCTATAACCTTTTCCTTGCTATTTCTTCAACTACTGCAGCTTCTCATCATATAGAAAAATATTTGCAGCTACATCACACCTGTGATGTGACAAATTCTGTTCTAGGAGTATATTACTGTAGCAACAGCTGGGAAAAAAAATCAGACCTTTTCATATTTTTTTCACCTGGGGTTAGGCTTTGCTGAAACAGATGCAATTTCAGAGCAACAAGAAAAACCACTATCGTGCTGCTCGGCAGTATCCTTTATTCCATTTTCTTCTCCAGCCAAGCATGACCAGCTTTTCTTCTCTGAAGCTTCCTTTTACCTCACTGCCTACCCCTAGCCCCTGATTCCCCCTCCCAAAAAACCTCTATAGCTATGTTACAAGCAAATACATCTTAACAAGTTTTAAAACTTTGGTTCTAAGAAAACACTTGGTCAGTTATCTCAAGGAAAAGTGGGAATGCTTTTTCTGGCACATTGCAGGAGTCAGAGCTCATCCCAGTAAGGTCTTAGAGCTGTACATGTAGTCACAAATCCAATACAATCCACTAAGCAAGTGCACAATTCTAGTTTCTTTTTAATAGCAGACTTAGTCTCTCTCTCTCTCTCTCTTTTTCTTAAATCCTTGGTAAGGGTGCAAGTCTTCAAACCGTTTGATAGAAATTATCTGCCTGTAGGTTGTTCTGTTTCTGCATGCTGTAAAATCCACTGTATCTTGAATCTGGGTCTGCAATTCTTAGCATCCTCTGAGAACTGTCCACCTGGACCATGGTACCTTTCTTGCAGTCCACATATACCAGTTGATTGTTTAGGCAAGAAGGCTGTTAAAAAAGAAAGAGAATATTCAGTAAATAAATAAAAAACGTATTCCACACAATAAAAAAAGTCCTTGTGGTTCAAGTCCATAAAGACAAACCAAAATCAAATTGGCAATGAAAGAGTCTGGACTTCTGCTAAACTTGGTAAAGGCTTATGCCAGGCACAGAACCAGACCAACACTTTTCTGGACCACCATTTTTCATCTTCTGAATGAAGCTCTGGTACTCTCATATCCCAGATGGACTGGTTAAATTGTTCTCTGTTAGTCTAGCACCACACAAGGGATTAACCTTGTTGCCTGGGATGTGCAGCAGTTTGTTTCCAAGACTTTAACAGCCTCTTGCTGCAATTCCACTAACAGAATGGGAGACAACTCAGCTGTTATAGCTAATCCTGGCATGGGATGTCCTATGGGATCCTTGTATATTCGCTTATGAGGTGGTTTACAGTTTAGTGGTGGACTTGGCTAGGTTAACAGTTGGACTTAAAGGTCTTTTCCAACCTATATGACTCTAATCAGGAACCTGAATCAGGAAACCATTCCCCTTTTATCTAGTATTTGCTAGGCCTTACACCCTTGTGAAGCAGTGTATTATTGTGGAGATGCCAGTTTTGATGTGGCACTTATTTACTTTTGAGTGTAGAATATGCGATTTCATTTCAGGCAAATGTCAATAAGTCAGGGTTTGAATATGTAATGATCTACAAGTCTGAATGTACATAAAATACTGCTCAAAGAAAGAGTTGAGCTATGTACACTGGCTTTCTAGTTCTGCTGTTACTCTGTTTGAGAATCCTTCAACTCAAAGATTCTGCAGCTGAGAGGAATGTGAAACAACGCTGGGTCCACACTACCTTAACTGTCTATGGGCTAAGCATGAAGGAGGACAGGCAGTAAGCACACTCTATGAATACATATAAAGTTAGTGACAATGTGTATGTATGCTCACACTAAGCATACAAGTGAACTGCAAATCTTGAAAATTGAAGTTTTGACTGATGTAGTTTCTTTTTCCAAAATTTAAAAAAGAAAATCAGAAGTCTTTTTATTACTAAAACTTAACATTTAATAACCCTTATCACAAAATGTTTTTTTAACCCAAATATTTGTTACAAAACATTGTTTTAAAACGCTTTAGATTTGGCTGTTCAAAAGTCCGTGGACTGGATTCACAAAGAAGTCCTGAGCTTCACTGATGTTAATAGAATCAGGGCTAAACATTAGTAGCCCATCTGTAATTTCAAACATCTTCATCATCTTTCTTTTGGTATTGATAAGATTTAAGCACAGTTGTTGGATTTGTTCTTTATTAAATAGCTGGACTATTTTGAACAGAACATATGCCAAAACAGGCTTGCCAAAATTTATTACTAGGAACCATCAGTCACCCAGCAAGGAACAGCAGAAACTAATGGGTGACACTTTGTTGAAGAAACCTTAAAAGGAAGATATATTTTTGACAATGACCCTCACAAGAAATCTGAGTTTCAGTATATCCATTGTCTTGCATTGAATCCGTATGTAGCTTAAAGTAAGCTTTCTTAGCATATATATGATGCCTTTTGGTGATACTGAAAAAACAATGTTTCAGTAATAGAAGTGTTTGAGGAAAATGATGTTCCGCAAGTAAAAGAGTGCATAGAATTATTGATTATAGTTCCACAGTTAAAAAGTTGTGGCTTTCACTTTAGCTTCAACCATTTTGTCACATAGCACTTGGATGATTCAAGAGCAGTCTTTCTGAGAGTTTAGGAGTGAATCCATTAGAGTTAAAAATGAATTTTTAAATACATTTGTTAGGAAATTCAGAAGATGGTACTGCTTATTTGTCTTGGAAAACTGGAAATGGAATAATACCAATTCCTTGTACTTCTTATTAAATTACAATTGAAAAGACACTCTCAAATTGCATTCCAAGTATGGACAAAGTCAGTTTGATTAGAATTAGGAAGTGGGATAAACTGGGGAACTGATACAAATGGCATTTGAATATGGAGTAAGGGCTTCATCTGCCGATGGAGCTATTATTCAAAACCAAACAATACTCTTTTCACTGTTCATTTCCAAGATACCTGCTGTTTCTTTTTTTAGGTAGTCTAAGAATACTTTATTGGTAGATATTTCCTGAGATGTCTCTTAAAATATTAATCCCAGAATCATATGTAGTTTTTAGAAAATGTGATAAACACTATTAGTACATTCAGTATGTGTCATTTGACAAGATTTTTGAAGTGGATGAAAGTTAAGAAAGCAAAAATATTCTCTTAAAGAGTGTGACTGCAGATATGAAAATTGCATGTATTTATCTGTATTTATGTACAGAGTTGGATTATTATTATTTTTTTTTATGGAGCAAGAAATGTTTAAGAGTGAAAAAAGAATAATTTAGGAGACTAAATACCAAGAGACTGACCAGTATAAAACAGTTTAAGATATAAGGAGAAAATAATTTAAAAGAGTTCACATGATGTGAACTCAATTACATCCTACACAATATTCTAGTTAATCTTGCTTTCCAAAAAGTGAAAGCCTGGAAATTAGACATCAACATGGCACCTTTGTTGGAGTTTTGTAGCAGGACACTGGAATCCATTGCTTTTTCTGATTGACAAGCAGAAGGACGATGATCAGTAACAGTGCTATCATGATAGGAATCATCACCAAGGCAACAGAGCTAACCGGTGCATCTTCACTTGGGTGTGGTCCACTGCCACTTCTGTACTCTCCCTGGAGATGATTCATGTCTGCAAGGCAAATGTGAGCATTTGTTAGTAATTATAAATGGGCCTCGACCGTAAGGAAGAATGCAATTATAGAAGTCCCAGTCATGGATCTCGTCACTCATATGAATTTGCACTTTTTGTCTTGACATGTCACCTTATTTATATAAATTAGAACAAATGAAAGCTAATAGCTTGTATAGTGACTATATTAACTATGGAAACAACACCCAAAAGAAAGAAAATAGGATAGAATCTAAAGCACAATAACAAGTCTGACAATAATCTCTTAGCTCAGTTGTGTTCATATAATCTTGTCTGATCACAGCCAAAGTCCCACTTGTAAAAACAATCAGCCTGTGTACGTATGCTGATGGAAACGTGGAAGTCTTAGGATGAAAGTCTTTTTTTTTTCCCCCCTTTAAAAAGTGGTAAGAAAATTATGATGTGTTCACTCATATTTGTTGAGAACATATTACAATACTTGCACCACTCAGCGTGTGAAAACAGAGTGCTGGCAGCCTACTAGACTGTACCAACTTTTGCATGGAATTGAAAAGAATGGTAATTTCCAATGACATATACAACATTCCCGCACAGTTTGCAGTGTGTGTTTATAATGCCCAGCCAGGATTGCTGCCAGCCAGCTGCTAATGTCCGTGAGAAATGAAAATGCTTTATTATAAAAGTGTAAGCTTACAATTTTGTTAAGCAATTAAATTTCATGTATGCTTTCTCCAAACAATAGTATGCTACAAGATCATCCTTAGATTTTAATTTCTGTCTGTCTATCTATCTATACACACACATACAAGTTTAGGTAGTCCTTCAATTAGAAAAGGTTAACAAAGAGTGTGTCATAGAGTGTTTCCTCTTTGGAATAACGATTTCAGCAAAGTTGTAAACAAAAGATGGATTTACAACCTTAGGCAAATTTATTAGCTCTGTGTCATTATACCTGAAGTGTTTTTTTTAACTCTGACATTTGTCTATGATATATGTTAAGTTGTTTGTTTTTCTTCTTTATCAATATACAAATGTCAAATAGATTAAATGAAGGTCTGTCAACTCCAGTGTCCTGGCAACAGCCTGCTTTCTAGTTTTTGTATCAGGAAAGACACTGCAGAATCACTCCTCATTCATCATTTTATTGCTTTCTTAATTTTATAGAACTCCATCACACCAACACAGATGTTTCTTACAAGCTGAGGATGGAATGATAATGAGAACAAATTACATAAATGTAATTTAATAGACTGACTCATCTTTACTCAAAGCAGAATGCATGTAAGAGTTCTGCACTGAGGAATATTCTCAGGTAACCACCCTTTCAAAGCATTATACACATGCTACCTGAATAGAACAAGTAGATGCATTAAAACATGGGGAATAAACACAGACTTAAGTTAGCCCAGTTTACATCAAATTTTACCTCTGTGAATGTGGATGATGTCATTTTCACTTGGTGTTGGCCAGTTTGGTACTTCTAGTTCAATCTCTCCTCGATGATTTGTTTTCTCAATGGGGATATTAGTAGGTTCAGGTACATACATCTCTGTGAAACGAGATAAATGTGTTTCACAAATTACAGGCTGCTTAACTTCTCAGTGCTGCATTTCATTCGGGAAATATACCTGGCCATCCGCAGTGCTTTGTTGTATGAATCCTTTCATTTGTTTCAGAATTTTCACCATTACTAGTCTGGGATTTTGTTTTAAATCCAGTTTCATGCTGTATAGGGGGTACATGCCTGCTGCCATTAGTGTTATCCTAATGCCAATGGGATGATACAGTAGTAGACAAGTCTGTTTTTGAAACTACCATTTCAGAATACACACTTTACTACAGTCTTGTTCCTTTGTGATACTAAATAACAAAAATACCAAGGGAAGGCCACAACTTCCCAGCTGATATGTAAACTGCCATTGCTTTTTTTGTAATCCTCAAAGCAGGAGAACTGCAAGAGGGGGCACTGCCTAATCTCCCCAGTTGTCCTGCTGGAAGTAGTTACCAGCTGATTAAGATGTGGAAACTCCTGCAGAAGTATGTCAGGACTAGCACTAAAAATCAGTTGCAATTCTTATGTCCCTTGTGTCCATAGCTAATAAAATGTCATATTACTTCCAAGCCAAATTAAAATAATAAATAAAGCAGTGTGATATTTGAAGAGTAACAAAAAGACTTGGAGGAGGCAGAAATGTTAATCACTGACAGAATCTGCAAAAATGTAAGAATATTCATTTTCCTACTTCACTAATGTATTTCCATAACCTCATGAAAAGACATAGCAGGGGCAAGCAACTAATTTTTGAGTTCACAGTTCTCAGAATAAGTAAAATTCAAACTATGTATTTGAAAAATATGTCTGTTAAGAATATTCATTTTCCTGAAGTCTAAACATCTATTTTCTTCTTGATACAGTTCAAACATGGACTGACATTCAAAAAGCAATTAAAAAACCACCGTAGTATCAGTCTTGGAAAACCAGCATTACAATATACCTGGGTTGTCACATCATCCTACCTGGACACATGGGACAGCAGCTTCCCTCCACGTTGATGGGTTCAGCACAAGGGAGGGGTGGGCAGCTGACAGTGGAGCAGAGAGTCTGGCCCTGCAGGCAGTAGCAGTGGGTGCAGCTGTCAATGTCCCAGCGTTCCTCATCTGCGTATGTTTTTCCACTGAAGTGGCAGACCACTTTCTTTGGAACCGTATCTTCTGTGGAAGGAAAAGAGTGGTGTGATCGCACAGTAATGGCCAATTACACACAAATCTGATTTATTCCCCAAACACAAAAGTGAAACAATAGCTGCAAAGAAATTGCAGCTGTAATTAAAAGACCCTCTCTGCATCTTCCAGAAAATCTTTGTTAAAAAAGTATCACTTCTGCTTCTTTATGAAGTACAAAACTAGCATGAGCTGCTTTTCATTTTCCTCATGCAAGAGGCTGGAGGACAGATCATTGAGACATGAAATGATGATACCAAAAGTGCTGTGAAAATTAAGAAAAAATGATTTTTTTTATCATTGACTGAGACTTCCAACTATTCTTTCACCTCCATGTATACTACTTTATGAAGCAAAACCCCAAACTACCTACATTTATAAATACCAAGATTCAAGAAAGATGAACTCAGACTGGAATACTTGAAGAAAAGGTTAGGCAGGATGCCAAGATGGATGAAGCAACTCTCAGGTGACATAACTAGAAGTCATTTGACTATTATGATAAAATGGATTCAAAGGGGATCTGCTCATTCCCTGTAACTATATCAATGGAAAAACCCAGGAAAAGGGCAATAACCAAATTCATTACATATTTTCACGGTTAGTATTACATAAATTGGAAATTGGTGTGATCTTAACCCTTCAGTAAAAAGTGAGGCTCCAGAACACCTTTCCCAAAGATTAAGAGCTGTAAACCTAACAACTTTTCAGATAGATTTTGACACAGTATCTAAGAAGGACCTGGACTTGATGAAGCAAGTAGGTCTTGAGAAAACACTTAAAAGAAGCATTTCACTTTCTGCCTAAGAGTTCACTATACCATTTTTTTTAAATGTTAAATCCTATGCAAGCCTTTTTGGTGGTCTGCAGCATGCCTTCTATTTCACTGAGAAGACAGTCATAAATTGCTTAGCCTGGTGTGTTTTTTGCTGCTATAGCACTTTATAGATAATCAAAATAAAACTACAAAGCAGAACCTGTAAAAGCCAAGCAGCACCTCATTTTCATCTTAGCTTCTCACTACCTTTTTTTTCTTAGAGGCAGAAATTATCATGATGAAACCTGCTGATGACATGAATTTGCAGATTAAGCATATGCATGGGTTAAGAGAATGAAATCACAAAGTAACTTCTTAAGCTGTCAGAGAAATATTGGTTTAACATACACACTGACGTGTAAATACGTCAGTTAGAATTACCTCACAAATATAAATAAAAAGCCATATTAAATAATTTGGCCATCAATATAGCTTTTAATTAGTGACAACATAATAGACTGACATCATCTGGAATAACAAGGTTAGCAGTCAGCAGACCAGTGCTACAGATCTGGACAGAGTATTTTCAAATGCAAAAGGAGACCAGCAAGAAGTACTATTGTGAAAATACTAATAGAATTATATGAGAATTACAACAAAGGTCCTTTGCATGGGTATCTCATGGCTTCCATGGCTGCATGTATGGGTCCCAACATCTCCAAGTACAAGATTTTGTAAGGAAATATGGGGTGGACATGAAAAAGGAAGAATGGGAGGAAAAGGTGACTTCAAGCTGCAGAAAGCATGTTGGCTTCTTCCACAGGAGATGTGTGTTGGCATACAGAGCCAGCGGAGCTCTGTGTTGGTCAGAAAGTAGCTATGGCTGGGAGAGGGTGAGGCATGCAGCCTGTGCAGTCCTCTACTGCTCATTACCTATGCAGACCTAAAGCTGAGCAGTCCCTGTCCACTCAAGGCTGATTTGCTCCCAAAGCGCTACCTTGCCCCACTCAGGACAGGTCCTCAACTCAGCAGCTGGTTTGCTGGAAAAGTCTGTAACTTGATCAGACTTTTTGCAGGTTCGTAAATAACATGTTATAATTTAATACAGTAAACGTTTAGAAGAATGTACAAGGGTAAAAGCACAATAGCAGTGTTGCACCTTTGAACCTTGAGAAGAAACGTCTAAGTCATAAGAAAGCATTATCCTGTGTGTTTCTCCCATTTTGGTGTCCATCTCTATGTAACTATAAGCACAGGATGAAGATGAAAGCCACAACACAAACAAGTGCTCAAGGATAATGGAAAGAAGAGAGATTTGCAGTAAGAAACCCACATAAAAAAAATCAGTTCAGAAAAGCTTGTTTAGCTCTACTTGTCTTCTCTCAAATTTCCTCTAGCTGCACCAGTAAATCAATCTCATCTGGTAAACAAACAAACAGTCGTTGCTCTGTTTTCCAGAGAAGACTAATCTTGTCTCTAATCAAATAGATTTCCCTTTATCTACTCTAAAGTAGAAGGTTATCTTTCCAAATTAATCTTTGCACAAGAAAGAAGAATGTTGAAAACACAGGATGAATTTGAGGATTTGGACAAACAAGAAAGCATCCAAGGCCTGTAAAAACTTTGAATCTGAATCTATATTGAAGTTTTTAGGCATTACCCATATCTGGATCCAGAAAAAAGCAGAATAAAATAAATTGCTAAAACCCTGCATAATTTTTGACATTCCAATAAATGAAGAAGGCCTGTTTCCACAGACTTTGCCTACCAAATATTTAATCAACTATTACATGAAAATAGTAAGGAAGAATCTGTGCACAGATGTGCTTCACAGTTCTCAAGAAATTAAAACAGTAAGAACCAGGAAGACCAACATTAAGTACATGACTTCAATGCTCTTACAGGCAAGAATATGTAGTTCATAGAAACCATTAAAATATAAGTTTCCATGAATTTCAGTTATTTAGACTACAAAGCCTACTGACAACATAGTATAGCTTAGATTAATAGATCATCATTGAAAGTCTTCATATCCAAGCACTAATTAAAATCTGAGTTCTGTATTTCATATTGCTAAGCAAGTAGTTGCTACCAAAGAAAAAACAAATTAAGCTTTTACAGCTCATACATTCAAGTATTTGCAATATTGTGCAATGATAACGGATTCAAACTAAATTAATTAAAGCCATATCTACATGTTGTGTGCGCATATATTTGGAAACCTGACATGCGAGGTGTAGACGCAAAGTTCTAGAAATTTTATTTTCATGGCATTAGTTCCTGGGGCGCATCCCTTCCTTGACCTAAAGAATTCTTCAGTACAATACTACAGTTCCGACTCTATTGGTTTGCCCAACTTTGCATATACTCTGTATTTTTTTTAACATTGAAATGTATTCTGGATTAAAATGATCTCATGGTTGCAAAGTCAATCACAGCAGAAATACAGTTGAAACTTTAAACACTCCCCATTTCGTATGAAAACCATTATGAGAAGTAGCAATATGATAACATGTACTTTCCCCTCAAAATGTCTAAGGAGGGTTCCAAGGGCAACTGAGATTTTGATACGTTCTAACTTTTCCAGGCATTTCTTTGACGGAATTCCTTGCCTATCCTATAAAATGGTATCACCGATTATGAAAGATATTTTATCTGTAATGAATTAAAGATTTCAAGAGCTATATCAATGGTACATATCTGAAAGGACTTCACAACCCTTCTGACATCTTTCTGGTGAAGAACTGTATTGTTTCTAAATGGGCAACTTGATTTACATATTCAATTAAGAATACTTAAAGCCCATCCTTTTTAATAAATTCCTTTTCACTGAATTATTTTCTATTGTATCTCCCCTACTACATTTGGAAATGAAGGTTATCATAAGCTCTGAATGCTTTCCAATAATGGTACAAAGACTTAATTTCAGTAAGTTCATTATACTTATTATATATACTTATTATAAATTATCTATCAGAAGATTCCATTCTACAGCCTTTGTACTTACTCTGAACTCATAAATAAGTAATCTGTAAATAAATACTCCTATTCAAAATGCAATGGAAAAATGATCAATAAAATTCTGTAATTTTAAAAATGCCTAGCAATTTTCACTATCTACACCATCCATCATTTACTTCAACTCCAAATTCATAACTAGTGCATGGCCCTCAATTTTCTATGCATTTTCAGTATTTTTTAAAAAAAACGCCTAATTTTTTCTCAAATATGTTATTTTTCCTCTTCTATAACTATCTTTAATGAACTTCCTGGGGTTTTTTTGGTATTTTAATTTAGATGCCTCATTAACACTTCTCCATTCTGTGAAATTTCATAATGCTTCAGCTTATCTTCTTCAGTCATAATTAATATTTTCCTTATATTATCACATATCTTGACATAACATATGTGTTACCTGGCAGATCTTCCTTTAAATAAAACAATTTTGGTGTAATGTTTTCATCTAGTAAAATACATTACCAAGTTTTCAGAAAAACGTCCTCTCTAGTTTGTAGGCAAATTACATTTATATCTTCCTATACTTCTACCTGAAAACTACAAATCATGATCCTCAAAAGCTCCCTAGGCAGATTTCACACTCCAGTTCAACTGAAGCCACAAACTGCATCTCCTCGAAACAGGGGAAACATTTTTAATTTGAAAATAAAGCTTCTTTCTTGTTCCCAAGAAGGGAAAGTTATCAACTATTTCTATTTGCTCACCAATACAGTAAGGACAACATTGTCCCTTTCTCAAAACAGGTCTCTCACAGGATACTGCTGGGCAAGACTCAGAGTAGCATCTAATCACTCCATCCATGCAAATGCAGCTAGTGCAGACATTGGGCTTCCAGGACTCAGCTGTCAGAAAAATATCTCCTTCATTGTTTTTGCAATAACTGGGCATGCTCTCATTGCTTGATGAAGAGGGCTGAAGAGGCTCATCTGTAAATACAAACAGATTAAGTTATTTAACTCACAGTAGCTAGCTTCTTCCATATTTCCTCAACAGAAGGTTAGCTCTTGAAGAACACAATGGAACTGTAACACATTGGCTCACTACTTCAGAAGAACTAGGACAGATCCTTATGCTTCCTTAGTCCTTACATGTGATGAGGATCTCATGATGTGCTGTAGAATAAACTTTATGTAGACCTTTATTGACTTTATTAAAAAAATAAATAATTAAAATAAAGAACAAAGGACAGCAAAGGGAAAGACAATCACCATCAGAATCAGCCCCTTAGAAAGCAAGTCAGTCTGAATTCTCTGAACAGAATGGTATACAGGAATTCACCTTAAATTATAGAGATTAAATTTTAAATCTAAAACTTGAATCCCAGTTTCTGCCATGTCAGTTCAAATCCTTGAATAATGCAAAGTGGACAGGTATTATGTTGCTGTCACCTTCAGTAGTGCACTCATATAAGCTAATTGTAAGCTTTTGAGAAAAAAATTGAACTTGATTTGCCTTCAGCTTGATGCCAATAGGTCTGCTTTAATTCTCATGCCCACACATGGGAGAGACCTATTTCTGCCATGAAGCTGTAACTTAACAGACATTATAGATCAAGAAGTATGACTGCATGTGCAGAGAACACATAAGAAAAGGAGAAGAAAAAGGATTCATAAGGGCACTCAGATCAGGTTCTCAATCTGTGTAAATTATGAAACTAAGCTCCTTACGTAGCCAGTAAGGAAAGATCATATAAACACACCAAATGGCATTTTGAAGTTAAGCAAATGTTCATTGTTATTAATAATGAGAAAAATGGAAGTCATGAGAACTTTTTTACTGAAAATATTTTGTCAGAAAAAGCTCATCCAAAACCCCAACAAACATCCTGTAGAAGAAATGTCAAAACCTAAACTTTTTTATTTTCTAAAGTAAAATTTTTAGATTTTGTTTTTAATAAAGTCAAGTATTTTCTCAGTCAGTTTGCATACAATTCACAGGTTTGGACTAGATTTCCACTGCAGTAAACTCCCCCATTTGCTATGTAAAATAGGAATTCACATTAATTTATAATTGTATGTCTTTCCTCAGGGGAAAGCAAATCCTGTTACCTTCCTGACACCGTGAGGCAGTCTACGAGGAATCTGGCACGCTCGCTGGGCTGGAATGCTTTGATATTACTCAGTTGCCTTCAAGTCACTCCCAAATCATACCACGTGAAGGTAAAAGCACACAGAAATACCAAACAGACAAGACAGTAATAAAAAGGTTCAAAGAAGCCAAGGTGTGTAGAAGGGAAAAGAAACACACCTGTATCTGCCTAGCACTTTGTCTGCTTTTGAAGTTTCTCTAATTCAGCATGTTTCCATAAAAAAGCCAGTGCATATTTCATAAACCTTCCAACTAAGGATTTTGGTTCTCATGCAACCCTTACATTATTAGATTGCCTTCAATGATTTCAAACTTTAGGGCCACAACTCCCTTTTACATATAAGCTGTCTCTTGCACACAAATTTTGCCGTTGAAATAGAAGACTGCAGGTGCTCCCTCCAAACCGCTAAAGAACAAAGGCACCAAAAGAACTAACTGCACACATACTGAAACATTCAATATTCACACCACACATTCTCAGATCAAGAAAGGACTCTGATGAAAGCTGGTTGTCAATATATACCTGGGCACTGTGGACAGCAGGAGTCCTGTGTGCGGGTAGGGTTTTGACAAAGAAGAGGTGGACAGACTTCAGTCTCACACAGGACACGTCCACTGTGGCATGTGCATTGTGTGCAAGAATCAATATTCCATGTCTCTCCTTCTACAAAGTATTCCCCACCGGGAGCATGGCAGATCGATGGACTGGTGAGCTCTGGCTTCTGCACAATTATTTCATCTGGGAAAAAAAGAATTGGAAGACAGGAAAAATCAGCTGTGACTCTAATGATTAACAAATGTACCCAAGATGAATAACTTCTGTTATTATTGAAAGTATTAGGAATAACAAAAACACCTGTATTCTTAATGAAGCTCTTTCAGCTTTATTTCACTTTTGACTTTATGTTACCTGCATCTAATGGAAAGCGGGACAAATATAAACAGGAAACAATTTGAGAATCAGATGGAATAAATGCTAGTTAATATAAACCAAAGATACCTTCAAGTATTCTTGGCATTTCAGAAAAAAAATCAAACCAATCTGAGATGTAGGAATTCCAAGAGACAACTGTCATTTTCCGAAAAATTATATTGATTGGACAGTTTCTTAACAGCTAAATGTTATCATCAGCACAATTCCTGAAAGAATGGATAAGTGTGTTTCTTGTCCGGGATTTAGGAAGCCCAGATTCGACTGTCTGCCTTTAAGTTTCGAGTGATATGTGTCTGTACCATTTGGTGCCTGATTAAAAAAAGAAAAAGAAAAACACAGAATCCCCTACCCAAACCCTTAAAAACATACAGCACTTAACACTCGTGGAAATCCTTCATCACTTTGTTCCATTAAAATAAATAAATAAATATCTGCAGTCCTTGAAGTAAAAAGTGCACCCAAGAGATGACACTGAGTAGATTCATATTTTCTGTGACTGTATCTCACCAAATGAGCCTTAAATCCTTTTCACAGAATTAATACCATTATCTCTATAGCCCTGGCTAAAAGACTCACCCAGCCTCTATATTCCAGGCAGTTTAGAGAATAGATTTGACCTCTTTCAAGTCAAGAAAGGAACTTGTTCAGCATTAAGTGTCCGTCAACCACTGGGGTATTAAAAAAATTGGAGAACTCTCTTTACTTCTTGGTGTTCTAAAAGAAAAAAGAAACCTGTCCTGCACTTTGAAAGTATTTAAGCACTTACCATCAGGAAAAGGTTATTCCACGAACTGCCTCCCCATAGTCTGCTTTGAAGCCCACCCCCACATAAGGGGCAATAAGGGCAATAACAGTTGTCAGCTTACCATACTGGTTGCTTTGGACCTGGAGTGAGTCAACCAGCATTTTCTATGCGCTGTGTATAGGAATCAAGATGCCTCACACAGTGTGTTTCATTCAACTACACAAGCCATGAGATTGAAAGCTAGACACTGCAACATGAAGCATCAGGCTTGTAAGTGATGTTGTCCTTCAGCCTGAATTCAACCCATCTAACATTAGGCAACTAAGTTAAGTGCCTACATCAAGAAGTGAGCTACCTCAGGTTTCCTGTGCTATGAATGGAGGGGATGGGAAATTGACTCTGCATCTCTAAACTTTTTGAAGGTCCCTCTCTGCTACTTAATTATAAAGATGCCTAACGTGAACATCATCCTACTTCAAATATTAAATCAAAGGATTTAAATTAAGGAGAGAACAATTAGAGTGGATAGCAGCTCCTCCAGTCATTTAGGCAGCCCAAGGCTCACAAAGTGCAATAGTCTTTCCTCCATGAACTGAACATTAGGCTTATGAATGGATGTACCCACACTCATTCTCCATACACAAAGTAACTAGCCACAGGTGCTGCTGAAAGACCAAAATTAACATTATGCTTATTTGAATGCTTTGAGGTGTTCTGTATGTGTTACTTAAACCAATGCACAGAAGTATGCTGATACTAGAGTGAAATCAGGAATGAGTCTTGGGGACCTAACAACAGAATTCCTGGAATTGGAACAACCATCCTACCTTTTAAATTTTGAATCTTGAATATTTATCTAATACAAGACTGACAGGCTAACCTGTCCCCATCCATATGAAGTATACCATCCCCTACAATAAATCACAAATCATTGTGAAAGGGTGAGTGGCTACTGCAGGTGTTCCAACAGTTCTGTGCAGCCCTGAATTTCAGCTAGTGTGAGGGCAAAACAATATCCCTGTCCAGTGACATGACTTTAGGGATATCATATTCTGTATTTATTACTTGCTGTCTGTCTGCTTGTCCTGGTTTCAGCTGGGACAGAGTTACTTTTCTTCCTGGTAGCTGCTACAGAACTGTTTTGGATTTACTATGAGAATAATGTTGACAACACACTGATGCTTTAGTTGTTTCTAAGTAGTGCTTATCCCAAGTTAAGAACTTTTCAGTTTCCCATGCTCTGCCACAGAGGAGGTGCATGAGCAACTGGGAAGGAGCACGGTCAGGACAGCTGACCCCAACTAGACAAAGGGATATTCCATACCATAGGATGTCATGCTCAGTACTGGAGGGAGTTGTCTGTGGGGGACAGATCGCTGCTTGGGGACTGCCTGGGCATCAGTCAGCAGGTGGTGAGCAGTTGTGTTGTGAATCACTTGTGTTTCTTGGGTTTTACTTTTCTCTCTTTTTGTTATCTTAATAACAACAATAATATTTTATTTCCATTATTAAACTTTTCTTATTTCAATCCACAAGTTTTACTTTTTTTCCCCATTCTCCTCCCCATTGCACTGGGGTGGGGGAATAGTGAGCAAGCAGCTGCATGGCGCTTAGTTGCCAGCTGGGGTTAAACCACGACACTGCTCTTGCTGGAACAATATTCACAACTGAATCTTTTTTGTGGTTGTTGTTTTATTTTTTTTTGTCCACACTGAGGTTTCATAGGGGAGAAAACTGTACTATTTGAGACAGATTGTGGATGTTCATGTGTGTGGGGAGCTGAAGGAAAGAATGACAGTGTCTGATGGGATGCATATGGACCAATACTACATACTGCTGTGGCAAAAAAATGTGCTTCAAGCCAATAAAACACTGAGGCTCCCTTTAAAAATCTTACGATTTCTAAATTCTCTCTTAGACTAGCCAGATACTTCATAATTAGAGAGAAGCGAGCGAAGGATGGTTCCCCTAGTGTGCATAACTCCTTAGTGTTTCCACCTGAGCTACAAATGTCATTAATGCTTGTCATTACTGAGATGCGAAGTACTAAGAGCTTGGCCTCAGTAACCACTGCTAAATTACTTAGTATTGAAAATAGCTCTGGATCCATGAAAGCCAGCGCCAAAAGCAACACCACAGCTAGCCCTGAAACACCAGGAACCAAAGATACTGTGTGCCTGGTCTCAATATTGAGGGGAGGAGAGAGGTGCAGACAAAGAAGAGCTGAAAGGCAGACAGACCTTTGGGAATCCTGCATCTTTTGGGGACTATATTTTTCCAGTTATCACAAGGAGATCACCATTTGTCTAAGCAACCTAAGGTGATTGGTTATCACCTTAGGTCCTAGGAAGGATACACTCTTCACTGTCACTTTCAGAAAGAGAATCTGGCTGCTTATTTTGACCCTAGGATTTCATGTCCTTAACAAAGAATTTGAAACAGTTCATAAAACTTACATCTTGCCAGTGCTGTTTTACTGTTTTGCTATTCGTAACAGTATCATGAGCCTCACTGTTCTTACTTGTAACATGGCTTCCAATAAAGTCACAGACAATACCATTGTATTACAAATTAATCTATTTAACACATAAAATATGGTAGGAATCATTCTGAAGACAGAGGACATTAATCTTACACTCTACCCACACTCTGACATCTTTCATAGATGTTTTTCATATTAACACTTATTATTGAAATTGTATTGGAATGCAACATTAATTGTATTTGGTCTTCTCACCTAAAACATTAAAATAATCTTCTGCTGCTGGTGGCACAGGAGCCTTCCCTTAGAATACAGAATTGTAATGTTCAATTACTTACTCCTTTGAGGGGTTGTGAAAGATAGATCAGAAGATGTATTTTAATAAAACTCCAGTTCAAATTATAAAAGAGAAAATGTAGTGGTTTATTACAATATTTGCTATTATAGGTAGCAAAATTGTATACAAGTATAAAATTGCCATTATAGTTAATATAGACTAGAAACTTTTTCTAGTTTAAAGATTTCAATATGTCAAAAATTATCATGTTTGGACACAAAACATGCATATGCTTTAAGTTCCCACTTTTCACATCTGAGATTTTAATGAAAGCTACTCATCATGTTACATTTGGGCATAGAAATCTTCATATAAGCCTATTACTGAATGATGCATGACATTAGTTTCATGTATTAGAATCAGAACACATGTGAAATGAAATCCAACTACAAAGCAGATAGAAGCAAGCATGTTACCTGGACACGATGGGCAACACTGCCCTGGATGTATGGTGGGGTTGCCACAATTAGGAACGGGGCAGGTGATCAAGGCACACATTTCTCGTCCATTGTGACAATAACACTCCCTGCAGCCATCATGCCAGCTCTCCTTGTTCTCATGGCGGCGCCCATCCATTGACAGGCAAGAGCCTGTTTTAACAGGAGGCATAAGTGAAGCAGTTGCTTCTGCACAAAATCAAAGGAAAATGAAGTGTCCTGGTAAACATGTGTTGCTTAGGAAAAAAACACACTGACTTCATGCCTGGATTACATTTATTGCACATATAAAATCCAGTGATTATTAATTTTAATAAATAAAATTCTAGAAATAAAATAACCACGCATGAAACAATTAAAGGTATACTGAGGGTGACTGTAGGATGTAGTGGAATGTATTTCCTTGGAAAATAGAATAACTTCTTTCTGTTGCACCTATACTTTTTTAACCGCACAGAAACATAGTACTGCCTAAATAATATTGAAAAAAGAGAAATGCAATGGAGGGAAGTACCAGAAAGCATGAAGCATATTTAAAATGAAATATTTAAATATTAGTGTATTAGATTATCTATAATATGAGCATCTGATAGCAAGCAGAACATAAAAGAATTTACCAGACCTATGGATGGCTTTATATCATGAATGACAAAATTATAAGCACGTTCTGACAGGGTCATGCTAGATACTGGAAATATTTCATAAAATTCCTATGAGAGATTATTAGTTTATATTACTATGATAAATGAGATGTCTGGAAGATAACTACTATGACAATTTTATACTTCATTCCTAGCTTTTACTGACATGAGAATACTGTAGCTTGGAGCGCTGCATTATTTGCACTCAGCCAGAACACACAAGCAGTTGGTCTCAGAAGGATAATGTCTCATTTGTATCTTATGGGGTATTTAAGTTCTGCAGGATTCAGCCTTAATATATCCTTTGTTAATCAGCAGAGTGAACTTAGAGCCTAACACTCCCTCACCCACATTATTATTATGATGAGGGATTTTGGTTCAGTTTGTCAGTGAACACTGGTTTCACTGGTATGTCAAGCATGTCCTGCTCACACACACACATATATATATAAGGTTATTTGAATTAAGTTGCTTATTTTGTTTTCTGTCTAGAAAAGGATGCAATGTGAAAAGTAGTAATGTTTACATGTAGTTTTAGTAAGGTGGGGTTTTTTCGTGGTTTTTGTTGTTCTTGTTTGTTCCCCCCTCCCTGCCCCCAACACGTAGGTCAGAGCTTCTTCAGCTGTGGCACATCTATCAAAGGTGGTCTAAAAACCACAAGCAGATGGTATAAAGCTAGTTTGATACATGTTATCAGAGTAAGAACCCAACACACAGAAATTACATTGTATACCATTTTGTGAATTAAAAAGGAAGCCATGGCATAAGGATAAAATACTTCTTAAAACAGACTTCATCCTATTGCATGAAAAGAAATGCTATGAAAAAAAAAAAAATCTACATTCAGTTACTACACTTTTATACTTTAGTATCAGATTGTAGATTGATTCCTGTTTGAATTAATGTAACCGGAATAGTGTCCTACATTAAAATGATTAGTAACACATGAAAGTCTTAGATGCTAAGACTTCTTCTTCCTTAATAAACCAAGAATCTGATGTAACCACATTTTTTTTCCTGAAATATTATAAATTATACCCCAAAATCTGGAGAAACAAGGCAAGCATATAGGCAACTATTAAATATTAACTTCTGAGATTGTTTTCACCTTTCAGTTTTTAATTAAAATTTGTAGAAAAGATAATATATAAAGAAGAAATCAAATGCCCAAATACAAAATGAGAATAACTGAATAACTAGAGGTTTGGTTGAAATGATCTGGGATTACAGTAGCTCACAAGTGAAAATGTCTCAGTAATGTGACACCACGAGCAAGTTCAATCTAAGACACAAGTACTCAAGTACAGAAGCACTGTAAATTTAAATTCAGTAGCACTATCTCCACTAGTTAGGAGTGTTTGCTACTGCTAAAGTACAATACCTAGTTTTTGAACTGTGATGAGAGACCAAAATAACCCGGTGTATTTTACTTAGAAAAAAACACCTCAAAAAACATTTAGGGGGCTCCAGTTGCAACACCTTAAATATTGTGAGAATTCTAAAGGGAATGATTCTTAGCTGTTCCATGTATTGCTGATCTTAGGACAAGAAGTAAATGGTTCAATTTGTAGAGAAAGAGACAGAAACATTAGAAAATTTATTTTAAAATATCACATACTGGTAACCACAGGAAAACATTAGAGAAGGTTGGGCTTTTTTTTTTTTTCCCTTGTTAGAGTGGTGATTCTTAATAAATTAAATCTTAGACAAACATCTGTCAAGGATTATCCAGATATACTCTATTTTATGTGAGAGCAAAGAAATGGACTCTGTTTTTCAAAGGACTACCCGAGCCCTGTACTTCTATGGTTCTACTTTCATTAATCCTAGCATAAACTATTTCTGACAGAAGCAATTAAGAAAGTGGAACTAATTAATAGGCAGGGGCTTTACCTATCCTTTCCTTTTAGGGATTTTGGGTCAAAATTTTAACAAGGACTTACAGCACCCCCAGAATGTACCAGTGATTGCTCTAATTATTCTTGGACAAGTTGCTAATAAGTGATGTTGAAGTGGCCTTCCAGTATCTTAAGGGGGCCTACAAGAAAGCTGGGGAGGGACTTTTTAGGATGTCAGGTAGTGGTAGGACTAGGGGGAATGGGTCAAAACTAGAGGTGGGTAGATTCAGATTAGACGTTAGGAAGAAGTTCTTCCCCAAGAGGGTGGGAGGCATCCCTGCCGATGGCAGGGGGGTTGGAACTAGATGATCTTTAAGGTCCCTTCCAAACCTGACAATGCTATGATTCTAAGGTTGTCTGCTGTGTATGATGTCATGTGGAGAAAAATATAATTTTTGATCCTTCTGATGTATGTGATTGTGTATTTTCATTTAACTATAGGAGAGTGACTTCAGAAACTCCTACACTGTTTTCCAGACCCACATTTCCATAGCTTGTGTTATTATATTTTATCATTTTTTAAAATGCAAAGGAAATAGCTGCTAAAAAAGTTATTAATGGAGTCATCACACAAAGCAATGAGAAAATATTGAAACTTACTTGCCTATAGCTAGAAATCAAAACACACAAGTAAGAATCAAAGAAAACAAGCATGAAAGAAGAGTTAGGATCAGAGAAAGCCTGAGCACAAACGGAAAGTTATTAAAGGCAACTCATGGAGATGAGTGATGAAGGAAGTCTGAGACCCAAACTAATATAAAACAGAAACAGAAAATATCTTTGAACACAGACATGTTAAAAGCAGCACAGAACTAAAGCAGACAATTTATGAACATATCTCAATCTCCACCTTGAACTTGGTGGTTACAAGTTTGGGATGTAGCACGTGTGAAATTTTTAGCTTAAGAAGACCCAGTCCTTTCTCCTGGGTAAACACTCTCTCTACTCATTGTTCCTCGAGACCACCTGAAAAGTGTCCAAGAAATGGCACTCTAATTTTAGGTGGTCTACAGGGCATCTATCAAATCCAAAACTTGAGTTTTTAAAGAAAAGATGATGGTGAAGAAGCTAAGATGAACACTGCTACTGAAAAAAAAAAAATTCTCAACTGGCTTATTTCTAGTAGTTACTTATTAAGAGCCTGATCTCATTTTTATTAATGATAATGAACTGATTTTTGTGACTTCATAATGGGAAATGGAAGTGGAGCTGAGGCTTTCTGTTGAAACCAAGAACACAGATAGCAACAAGCATTAGCAAAACAATACACTCCTTTTAGCAAAGTTGAAATGACTCCCCCACCAGTTACCATATTTCAATACTTACATACTCAAGTGCAGTATTCCATTTCTTTTGCTCTAGCTTCCAATTGCTTTGAAAACAAGTTGTAAGAGTGCACCTACCTCTGCACTTGCAGATGACACAGCCATGATTGTTCTGCTGGAAGCCCATTGGACAGATTTTACCACAAGGCAGTTCTGGGCATTTCTTACATCGACAGATTTCACAGCCATGCTTGTTCTTCCTAGATGATCAAAATAATTTGTAAAAGGTCAGCAGGTCACTTTAAATATCTACATGTCATGATCTTTAAAGCAAAAGCATTCCCTAAAGAAGTGACTGATCAAGCAAAGAAACTTATTGTTAACTGTTACCCTTAGGGTCAGTGAGTCTATGGGGTGTATAGGTCTCCATCCCTGGCATGTGCTCCCTCCACGTGACTGGTAAAATCTCCGCATTTGGCACTTTCAAGTCATAGCAGATAATATAGATGTATGTGTTTGTGATGACTACTGACGATCAATTCTTTTTTCAAGTGAAAAAGCAGAAAGAAAAACTTCTAAAATTATGAAGAAGTTGGAGGGGTAGGTATCCACTATAATGACTATGTTTTTATAACACAAGTTACTGCTAACTTTTTTTCTCCAATAATAGGTAAAGTACAGTAGATTTCCTTTCTTGCATATTAAAACTACAGAGAGGTTTCTGAACATGTTAAATCAGCAGACAAGAAGCTTACTTGAAAACTAGCATGTGAAATGTCAATAACCCATATAAAAAGTGGCAGACAGACAGTAACAAATTTAGAAACAGAGAAAACCAGAGAACTTTTCAGCAGACAGAGCACAGAGAATTAAGAACACAAATGCTTCCAAAACTTCCAGATGAAGCTGGGCAGGACTCTGACAGCATCCCTTCACAGCACCATAAACATGCTGCTTCTGAGAATCCTACAGTGAATATCTGCTTGGCTTTTTTTCAGGAAGACAAGAGAATACCATTCAAACCTTAGGCACAAACTTACTTTCTCTTCTTACACAGACAGATTAATTTTCTGTGCCTTCCTAAAATATGGGAGGGGAGGAAGTTGTAATGAAGAAGTTGAAGACAAAGAGGGGGAAAACCCCAATAAATTATTTCCTATGAGTCTGCTGATAAACATATTGCTTTAATGAGGTTTTAGTTAAAAGGCTGAGGAAAACAAATTGTCACATAGTAGGATGGAGAATGGAAGACTTGCTGTCCTCCTATCCACCTAGTTTTTCCTCCTTATCTCTGCAAACACAGCCCTTTTAATACCAAACAAAATGCTTCTTTCCATTAATGCACAGAGTTTTCTGTGAACTCTATTAAGCAGGTTTTTTCGGACAATTGTGAAAAGGTTTTGCTTTCTTTTAAGATGCACGAACTCAAGATTTTCCTACTACTAGCATTTGACAGTCTTAAAAAAAAGAACAAACAACACCACAAACATGATCACTCATTAACTTTTCACTCTCTAATACACTATCCTTTTAATACTTGATTCTTTAGTCTCCTTTTTGTGATCAAAGTTTTACATTAAAATAAAGATTTGTCCTGCATTACATCCAGTGGTTTTGATGGTAATAACAGGCTTGTAAGTCACATCAAGCTTGCTATTTTAGAAAAGAAATTGGCATAGTAGCAGTAAAAAACTGAACAAATGTACTATACAACTGCAAATCTAAATAATTTTAGCGCCAAAGTAAGACGTGAAGTGAAATAACCTTAAAGTAGTTCTTACCACAATTTTAGTCCTTTATACTACAAACTGGTACATGCAGAGTTTTCTTTAAATGTTATTAAGTTCATTTAGTGCAATTATTCACATATGTTTTTAGACAGTGAGAAGACCAGAGTGGTCATTTCCAATTTTTTCTTTTTTTAGTTACAATAATCCTAAGACCTATTAAACACTCATTTAAAAATCCCAGACAAGCATTATGCATAACTGAATTACATTCTACATTTAAAACCAGAATTTAAATTGATGATTATTTTCCAATTAGCTTAAAGTTCATTTTTTTTCAGGCACACAAAAATGCAAGGGAAAGATCATCCCAAAGACAGGGTTTCTAAAACACTGGCATCAGCTTGAAATCAATTTGGTTTTAAAACATCTTTTTGCTACTCCCAGCGCTACCATACTATGCCAATTAATATTTGCTGTCACCTCTAAAATGCTTTCACTACATAGTTCGCACAGATTTTCTAATACAAATGTTTTATGTACATTTAAGCTGAAAAAAAAAAAAAAGGAGAAAGAGTGTGTTTCAGCTACAGAAAACACATACAGAAATCTGTGATTTTCCTCTGAGGGCAATATACTAAATGAGTCATACATATAGGCTAAAAATTACTACTCTTTACAACAAGCAGTATAATTCTGTGAGAGGATGAATGTTATCTTTTTTTCTAATGCCTTCTATTTCAAGACGAGCCATGTGCTAGCCCATGGAACAGCTCTGACCTGTGCCATGTTTTCATCGACCTCCCACAACTCCTCTGGATGGGATACAGTACGATGGGGCAGACAGCCTGCCTTGGACTGGGGCATGCCTGGGCAAGTCATTAAATGGTTCAGATCAGATACTCTGTGAGTCAGTATCTGATGAAGGTGTCATTTTATCATGTCTAGGACTTGAAATGAATAATTACAAATTGTATGATTCAACAGCTGTGTTTTTTAACTTTAACCTGTTTATAATTTTTCTTCATTTTCATTAAGTACCAGATACTTTCCATTTCTGAAGATCCGAGTTTCCATTTTGAAGCATATTACTCTGTAATTTTAGTCTTCCTTGGGTGTACAAAGTAAGCCTAGTAAATCTAGGAAATAAAGCCTGTCATACTATTCCCTTAAAATTCTAATTTTTCCTACTCTTACACGACAGTATCACAAAATTTTTTAGTCGCTGTCTACTTCCTTCCGGAGTTTAGAAAATCAGTGGGATTTGTGCCTAAAATTTGCATCCTTTAACAGATTATCCTTGACACATGATGGACACTGAAAAATACTTGCACCTAGGACTAAACATCTCTGTTTTTAAAATACTTTTGCAGCTCACAGACAATAATCATAGGCCTGTTCCTATCCTTCTCAGAAACCGAGGCATCAATTCTTTATTACAGGAAAGCATTCCAGCAAAATGAATTAGTTGATTGAATTCTTTATAAAAAGCTGGGCCCCTTTATCTTTTTTCTCTTCTTTGATTTTCATTCAGAAGACTGAACTGTTTCTGGGTAGATAGACAGCATTAATGTAAGCTTCAGGTATGTCCACACTGAAGGAGAGGGAACGGACACCTTTAGATTTCCCCTGATAGTAATCAGCTAGATTACTATTGATACATACCACAAATTTATTAACAATAATCACCTTAAGTGCTTAGGCATAGGTATCAGCAGGATGATGCTCAACAGATCACACAAACTAAGGGACTCTATAGGTCAAGAAGATTGCACTCAAACACAGAAAAGCAGTTTATTAAGGTGCAAAGTATATTAGGCTCCAGTTTTGGGTTTTTATCTTTCTAATTTTGAGAGATTTCTCCTTTAAAGCCTTTCAAAATAATGCAGGCACATGCCACCTAAAGTGCAACAAAAGAAGGCCAAAAGAAGTATTTCAATTTTTTTTTGTTATGTTCAAAAAACTATTCTTGATTATTTATACTGATGTGTCAGAGTATAACCCTTATCACAGGTCAAATTCACTGCAATCTGAGAGGCATATTCCAATTATATAGAAGGATCTTCCTCATCTTTGTTTCATATTTTCTTTAGAAAACCAGTTAAGTCACAGTTCATGGGAGAGAGACCATGAAAGTCAAACATCCCAAACCAAGTAACAAGTTTCTGAATTAATCAAAGTTCATTAATTAATTATTTTAGTTCACACAGAACAGACAACTTCGCTGCAAAACTATCAATACTAAAAAGTAGAAAACAACAGTAAAGAAAAACCTTTGCTTAAGAAAAGGAAGTGAAAATCAGAAGCTGCAGAGTAAAAATACATGTAAGCAGCAGGGCTGAAAGCTGAGGAAGAAAACAGGACCAAAGAAACTGTTTTTAGCAGTTATACATGATCTGGTCACTAATGAGATAGACTTAAATGAAGAACATACACTGGGAGCACAAGTCCAAGAATGGAAATTTACTGTCTTATCTTAAAGAAATACTTGCTTTTTCCTGAAGATTCAGAACTTTGAAGGTAAAAAAAATATTCAGTTCACCACAGGTTATTAAGGTCTCTACTGTGTTTAAAGTTGTAAAAATGCTGTCCACTTTCCTTTATACAAAAATCCCCCAAGATCTAACAGCCTTAGTGTGCCCTTTAAACACATTAGATTAATCCTCTGAGTTTATAAACTGATTTGAAAAAATAATCAGTAACTGAGTATTAGTAATGAAAATTAATTTTAAAAACACAAATATAAAACAGAAATTAAAAGAAATGCTCAGATATACAGTCTGGAGACTGCTGAACTCACATCCTGTACCTGCTACTAAAGATGTGTTACATATTGTGAACAAAAATGGCTTTCATCTTTGTTCCAAATAGCACTGAAATATATTCTGATGGCATTATTCAAAATTTTTCTCTCTTCTGTGCCAATTGTGTTTCTCTCTTCAAATTTAAGATAGCACAAATTATTTCAGTGCCCCTTGAGAAATGGTTACACCATATGAGGAGCATGTGGCAATTTCTAGGAAAAGCTTGAATACAGTTGTAAGTGGTATTCCTTTATTGCTGTTGTCTCATTCCACACACCTCCTGCTGATTCCACTGTGGAGTTCTCACAGTTTCAGACACCCCAACGCCATTTGCCTCCCATCTTTAAGAGACTACCTTGGATTTTGTGCCTGTTAAATGGCATGCCTCAAAATTCACACTCCTCAGATGCTTTCTAGACTATTCTGCCTGCTTTGTACTTGATCTAATTGACTTCACTCCTTTCATCCTTAAGGTAAGCAGCTTTATCCTATTTAAAAACCTGAAACATCTGACCAGTCAGTATTTCTGCTCAATCTTCCACATTTTTATTCTGCTACACATCTTTAGCCAACCTTACTTCTGAAACCACTGGGCAAAAGTTCTGGGGACAACAAAACTGACACCCCTTTTCTCTAACTTCCCACCCTGCTCTATATTCTTTTGCTTGCAAACCTGAAAATAACTCTCAACCACTCTTGAAGTCAACATGCCTGAAGATAATTTTATTAACCTTTTAATTTAAAATTCTTCCTCTTCCATCCGCTAAACTTTGTTTGTCAAACATTCTATCTATCATATTAAAAAAAGGAAGTGGCTCAATGTTTGGCACCCAAGGCTTAGACGAGAGTACTCTTTGCTGGGTAAAAAAGTGTCTGGATGGCTGGGCTCAAAGACTGGTAGTGAATGGAGTTAAATCCAGTTGGTGGCTGGCCACAAGTGGTGTTCCCCAGGGCTCTGTATTAGGGCCAGTTCTCTTTAATATCTTTAACAATGATCTGGACTAGGGGATTGAGGGCACCTTCAGTAAGTTTGCAGAAGACACCAAGCTAGTCAGGAGTGTTATCAGCTTGAGAGAAGGAAGGCACTACAGCTGGATCTGGACAGGTTGTATTGATGGGTCAAGGCAAATTGCATGAAGTTCAATAAAGCCAAGTGCCGGGTCCTGCACTTGGGTCACAAAAACCCCATGTAACACTACAGGCTTGAGGAAGAGTGGCTGGAAAGCTGCCCAGTGGAAAAGGATCTGAGGGGTCTGATTGACAGCTGGCTGAATATGAGCCAGCAGTGTGCCCTGGTGTCCAAGAAGGAAAAGGGCATCTTGCCTTCTATCAGAAATAGTGTGGCCAGCAGGACTAGGGAAGTGATCATCCCCATGTACTTGGCACTGGTGAGGCCATATCTCAAATACTGTGTTCAGTTTTGGGCACCCCACTACAAGATGGACATTGAGGTGCTGGAGCGTGTTCAAAGAAGGGCAACAAAGCCGGTGAAGGGTCTACAGCACAAATCCTATAAGGAGCAGCTGAGTGAAGCAGTGTTGTTTAGCCTGGATATAAGAAGGCTCAGGGGAGACCTTATCACTTTACAACTACCTGAAAGAATGTTTTAGCAAGGTAGGTGCTGGTCTCTTCTCCAGATAACAAGCGATAGGACAAGAGGCAATGGCCTCAAGTTGCACCAGGGGAGGTTTGGATATTAGGAAAAATTTCTTCACNATTTCTTCATTGAAAGGTTTGTCAAGCATTGGAACAGGCTGCCCAGGGAAGTGGTGGAGTCACCACCCCTAGAGATATTTACAAGGCATGTGGATGTGTTGTTTAGGGACATGATTTAGTGGTGAACTTTGCAGTGCTAGGGTAGCAGTTAGACTCAATGGTCTTAAAGCTCTTTTCC
>VYZX01023444.1:2406-23513 GCA_013401335.1 Brachypteracias leptosomus
CCCCAGAAACCATCTCAGTTGCCTTGAGGCACCTCACATTGTTGCATTAATGGATGAAAAATTACATTTGTCATTTCATAATTTGTTTTGGGTTTTTCATGATTTAGCATCAAGTTTGATAAACTTATAAAGCAGTAGCTCATAAGCTATGTTGTTGACTCTTGGATGTGAGATGTGTTACACAGGCTTAATCAAAATCAACACGCCCCACTGGAAGTATTAAGAGAGCCAAGTGCTGGTTCTTCAGGCCAGGCCAGAGAGCAGAGCTAGAAGGCATGAGTTCTCCTGAGATATGCAGTCATAAGACATTGTAAGCTTTGTGTGTTGCCTGTGAGAATGAGCAGGTACAGTAATGCATATGGCATTGCCTTTTAAAGAGAAGCACTGGAAATTGTAGGAAGGAGAAACACTCAAGCTGTTAATTACACAGCAGTGTACATCAGCAGTTCCATAGTGTGGGAGGCTTTTTCACTTTTCATTTAAAAAATACTTCTTTCAAAACCAATCAGTCCTCCTTTGATCACATGGCACTATATTAACTGAGGCTGAAACAGGCTGTTTCTCAACCTGATTCTGTGCATCCACATTGTTTCCAGCATCCACACTGTATGACTGCAACCTGAGCTGAGGCTTCCTGCAAATACTAGTAGCCTATCTGGCAGGTGATATTCTAGATGTCCCTCTGTCATGTGCCACCAGCTAAAAGCCACCAAGCTAAAAGTGAACATGATTCTGAAGTTTTGTCCTGTGTGGACAGGTGACAAGTTTGGACTTCGAGTGCTTACCTAAACCCTGAAGGAGCTGTACTTCCCAGTTTACTGCCTATGATCTCTTTGGTGTCTTATAGCTCCATGTACACACTCAAAAGAACTTTTAGCCTGCCTGGAAACAGCTGAGGAGGCAGCTGGNAACTGCTGTTTTATTGCCTATAGGAGAGTTTCTGTGAGGAATCAGAAGCTGGTCTTTCAGCTACTCTGGCCAAAAAAGGTTTTAGTCACAGGACTCTATTACTGGTGAATGAGTAAGGAGTCCTGACAGGATAACAAGAAGATATGAACACGTAGCTCTGGCCTAAAGGTTGCTAACTGACCAAGTGGTAATACGAGGGGAAGTATTTTCCATCCTTGAACCTCTTTACCCCCAGATAAGTATATTAAATGCCATCAGTTAACCCTTGAGTGCAATGACCCAGTGCTGCCAGGAATATGCCTGGTATGATTCACCCTCATGCTTTCTAATCAGTGGTGATGTATAAAGTACAGTCATAGGTCCAGATGAGTCATAGGCCCATTCCTTTGTTGGGTGGAAAGACGTCTCTGGGCAGTTAGAAGGTTAAAAGAGTGTACAGCTATGGTGGCTTTAAAATGTATGAAAATTATAAAGCAAAAGAGCAGTCAGGAAAGAAATTAGAACAATGTAAAATGAAAAAAAAAATCTCAGGAATTTTGCTTTGGAATTGAGTTCATGCTTTTTTTTCTTAATTTGCTTTATTGGATTTTTACTGTTCTCTCCAGATAGCTTCCTGAAGAGTGAATGTGCTGAGTTATCTCCAGCTTAGTTCCTTCTCAGGCTTATTCCCACATCATGGACATTACTAAATTTTACTGAAAAATATAAAAGCTTTTATGTCAAGTAGTGATAAATTTATGAATAATAAATTAGACTTTGTAAAAAATTTCCAGTTCTATAAGAACTGTGGCATTTATTTATTTCATTTCCAGACAGAATATTTCTGTTTTCAAGATGTCTTCTAAATCAGTGTTTTTTCTGTGGTGAAAATATGTGAAATCAATATCAGTTTATGTGTGCAGAGAAAGACATTCAAGACTTCACTTTTGTTGTCTTAGAAGATGTTTAAAGTCAAAATTGTCCATTCTGGGAGGTGAGTACTGCCTTCCCAGTTTAGTAAAGACTACAATCTTCTTTGTACTTATATTATGCAGGAATTTACCTTTTGTCTAATTTCACTGAAATTACTGGGGTTACTCATGTAATATGGTACCAGTCATAAGATATATTAATGGCATACTCAGCCACATGGAAGCTGTAGTTTTTTAACAAAGGTTTTGTCTTCACTGACATAGAGGTATTTATCTTTATTTTACAGTGTGATGACTAATTCTGTTGTTTATGATGGTCATCTTAGAAATAATGCATATTTGATCCCCAGAAACCATCTCAGTTGCCTTGAGGCACCTCACATTGTTGCATTAATGGATGAAAAATTACATTTGTCATTTCATAATTTGTTTTGGGTTTTTCATGATTTAGCATCAAGTTTGATAAACTTATAAAGCAGTAGCTCATAAGCTATGTTGTTGACTCTTGGATGTGAGATGTGTTACACAGGCTTAATCAAAATCAACACGCCCCACTGGAAGTATTAAGAGAGCCAAGTGCTGGTTCTTCAGGCCAGGCCAGAGAGCAGAGCTAGAAGGCATGAGTTCTCCTGAGATATGCAGTCATAAGACATTGTAAGCTTTGTGTGTTGCCTGTGAGAATGAGCAGGTACAGTAATGCATATGGCATTGCCTTTTAAAGAGAAGCACTGGAAATTGTAGGAAGGAGAAACACTCAAGCTGTTAATTACACAGCAGTGTACATCAGCAGTTCCATAGTGTGGGAGGCTTTTTAACTTTTCATTTAAAAAATACTTCTTTCAAAACCAATCAGTCCTCCTTTGATCACATGGCACTATATTAACTGAGGCTGAAACAGGCTGTTTCTCAACCTGATTCTGTGCATCCACATTGTTTCCAGCATCCACACTGTATGACTGCAACCTGAGCTGAGGCTTCCTGCAAATACTAGTAGCCTATCTGGCAGGTGATATTCTAGATGTCCCTCTGTCATGTGCCACCAGCTAAAAGCCACCAAGCTAAAAGGGAACATGATTCTGAAGTTTTGTCCTGTGTGGACAGGTGACAAGTTTGGACTTCGAGTGCTTACCTAAACCCTGAAGGAGCTGTACTTCCCAGTTTACTGCCTATGATCTCTTTGGTGTCTTATAGCTCCATGTACACACTCAAAAGAACTTTTAGCCTGCCTGGAAACAGCTGAGGAGGCAGCTGGGAATCCACGGGGTGGATCATGAGTCAATTGTCATGTGTAGATGTGCGCCCATCCCCTACAAAATGCAGCGCAGGTATCAAATAAAAACTAGGTATCCCACCTACAAGGGGATGATTGTGTTTGTTTCCCTGCCTGTTTTGCTCACAAGATCCTGCTTTACAAGTGCAGGTTGATGAGATACATGGTTCCCCGCCATACAGCTGTTTGCAGTGTTTCACTTGGAGACATACTAAAAATGAAATTGAATTATATTATAATATTAATATCCATGTTAAGTGTAACATCTTAAAAAGGTGCATCTTGTCATTAGACTGCTAGTAATATACATATTAATCCTGTCTTTAAATTGTATTTTTCACGATTAGGAAGAAATCATCATTTTAAATGTAACTGGTGCAACAATAGGGTGGGTATTTTCTAGGAGGAATAACATTATTCTCCTTTTGAAATGTCAGGCTTTAAACAGAACAAATCCTAGGTTTGTCTTGCATACTCTGAACTCCGGAGTTGCCTGAGAGCTGCATTCTGCCTTCCCCAGTGTACATGGACTACCAAGGTGCCTCTCTTCCATGAGGCATCAGAGCAGGCCAGTCGGAAGTCATACTTTTTATATTTGTTTTAATTGGGTTTGGTTTTTGCATTATAATAAATTTAATCAGATTATGGTCACTTGACCCGCAGGGGCTCAACTCTAATTTGCTCCTACTGCCTAATCATTGGTTAACTAGATCTAGACATGAACCATTCCTGGCAGGGTTCTCTACACATTAGTTTAAGAAGCCATCATTTTTGTATCCATCACACTTGCCTTCATTCAATCACACCTCTAAGGTTTCCCAGTTATACAAGAGGTAGAAATTCCTTGTATCAAATTGCCCTTTGCCCTGTATGCCATCTTTATCCCATCATGTGGTACACATCATTCTGAACTCTTGTTTCTCCTGGGGGTAGTGAGGGTTTGTTCCATTCCATGGGCCAGTAGAATTTGTGTGCATGTACTGTACCTGCTCTAACTGTAGACCTGTTTTTCCAATCACTCCTTTGAAAAAATAACAACTATACATCAAAAAATGGCATAAATAGACAATCTATAAATATTCAGATCTGGTTTTTACATATTACTTTTAGCCTCATTTTCTGAGGAAACAAGACTTCTACAATTTCCCAGGGAATATGTAGATATGTTTGTCTCCCTTCACTGAATCTGTTGACCAGCTTCAATCAAATCTGACAGAGATGTCTCAAACTGTAAAGTTCATCAAGTTGCCTCAAACAAGACATCTGAGTAGTGTGGTAGACCATGATCCACAAGACAAACATTGTAGTGAAAATTCAAGTAAGATTAGATCTCAGAGAATCCACACAGGGGAAGCTACTTAGGAAAACCTATCACAGAAGAAACTTTAATTACTGATAAAACACAAAATCAAGACAAATCAGGAGATATCAGTTCTACTTTCCATGGAGTTACCCATTATTTTTTAATGTAAATAACGTATCTTACTATTCCAAATAAAGCTATGTGGGTGATCAGTAAAGAGTACTATCCCCAGCTTTACCATGGACTTCTTTACATAGAAAGCAGCTTAAAAGGTGACCTAAAATGTGAAAGAATATTTCAATTGCTTTTTTATCCTTCCCTGTTAAGAGCATTGCACTAGAAGAACACTGTACATTTGACTACCGGGTCCAGTCCCTGCTAACCATGGAGATCACACTGTGTAATCCTTTTAAGTAACTGGCCAATCTCCATATACAGAATAACAGTGTTTGTTGCTATGCATCTTGTTCTACACTGGTCACAATTTATGCATTACAAGTTCTAGTTGATACAGTGAAAAACCACCAAGGCATAAAACTGTTTGGTTCACGTGTACTGCTAATGCCTGTTTTATCCGAGCAGTTAAGAGGAAGTTTGCTGTGTAATGCTTTCCACATTTCATCTTTTCATCTCTGGACTAAAGCTTAGGCACAAGACACGATTAGAAAATCTGGAGTTTCAGGAATACTTCCAAGGCAGAAAACAAACACTTTAAAAAAGTATAAGTACACATAAGATACATTAAGCATACTTAATGTGGAAAAAAATGGAAAATACAGTGGAGATTGCAAGAATAAGGGGGAAGAAAAGGATTCATGGTCATTTAAGGCATAATATGATGAAACTGTCATTGCTTAATTCTTTACTTGTTCCTAAATGCCTATATCCATAAAAAGAAGTCCAAACTTTTAAAAACTATTTATTACTGCCATCATTTCTATTTTATGATTTTGTGTCACACAAGACAAGTTTAATTTTTCTGATATATTTTATTGCTTCCTACACCAACTGTAATTAGCAACCATGAAGTGCTTTGTTCTTTTGTTTTCTCGAGTGAACAGCTGAAGAAAAAAAAACATTCCTGTTTCTCCTAGAACAGTCTGATTCTATTGACTTGATTAGTGTTATTCCTAATTTATGAGAGTGTTAATGTATTTATTTTCTGATAGAGTTTATACTAGATTTTAACACAGTAATTGCTGTCTGCTGTAATTCATGTGTCTGATTATGTAGCAAGAGGATAACTTTGCTATCCTACTACTTCAGTCACTGGGAAACCTTTCTACTGTTCTCTCTCTTTTATTTTCATATGTCTCTCCTCGCTGATTATAAATCTACTAGACCCTTAACGTTTCATTACCTTTCCCATCCAGGTGTTCTTCATTTCTCTCATTACTTTTCCCAGTTTGTTCCTGATTTTCCAGGTTTTGATAAATGCGTTTCCGGACATACACAACTGAAAACTGTGTGAAGCATTATATTCTGGTTAGCTTGTATAGACACGAGCTTGCAGTAGTTATCTGTTCCCTTGAAAGCATAAAATATGAAATGAGTTAAACACTTAACACTAACATCTTGCCCCAAAGCTTTCAGAAGCCTTCTTGGTTGGTTTCATAACATATAATAGAAGCCAAAGGGCTCCTGGGCTTTTTTTTTTTTTTCCGCTCTTCCTGTACAGAATGCAAAAGAGATTTCAAAGCAATAAGATCTCTTAAGATTAGACAGTTTCAAGCATCAAACATGATAGTTATAACTACTGTGCCCCTCTGGATTATTAGAGTCTAAAATCCACAACTCAAGAAGATGGGAATAGGTTTCAGAGAAGCATCTTAGTCCTATCACTGGTATGTTTCCAGTTCATTGTGAGTTTGTTCAGATCTAAACAATGGACATAGAGGGAGGGAAATCACTGAGAGAGCTGGTTTAAGTTTCTTAAGTATTAAATACTTGTGGAGAAGTGTTTAGAAGATGCCAATATCCTACCAAGCTTGAGGAACTCAACAGTTGCTTTGGGCTGCTATTGAAGAATATTTTAAAAGGTTATGAATGCTATTCCAAAAGTCTACTTTAACCTTTATTTCAATTTTCTGATACAAACTATTAATTTGTGCAGTCTTAGCTTTATGGAGATGTACTGATTATCTAACAGCCTTAGGCCTCCTCATTCATTCATTACAGTATAAGAACAAAAAATAAATAAATTGTAGGGAAAAATCTTGAGAAGATGAGGGACTTTATATCGCAAGGCACGATCTCATAACCCCTTGCACATCTCTTAATTCTTAAACATGCAGGTAGACCTACAGAGCTATCATTTGCAGAATTCACTAAATAATAGCATTTACCAAATACATCTTTTCTGTGACTCTCAAGTATTTGAGAAAGGAAGAAAAGTACATTGGCTGTATTAGCAATGTATTTCTTTCTCTTCCTTGAGCTTTATCAAGAGTTGTCACGCATTATAGTTTGGTGACAGTGCTAGAAAAAAAGTGAAGACAGAACTGACCTCTCATAGCATTTTTGTGACCATGGGGCTCACACAAGCAGCTTGGCATCTGCCGGCACATCTTTAGCGAGTTGGCAGCCCCAGCGCCCTTTGCAGGTTGCAATCAAACCTGCCTTCTACAGCAGCCTCTTTCTGGCTGATTAAGTTTAATGTAATTTTAATTAAAAACCACAGTGTCAAAGGGTTTAGCTGCTCGAGAAATGAGCACAGATTGTGGCACAGTGGCAGCAGTCACTTGGAAAATGGAAATGCATCCTGACAATATTGTGTAGGGGCCAGATAAACAAAGCTGCAGCTACTGTACCTTGCAAAAAGCTAGGAGAGACCATCATTGCAAGGAACCTTATTCAAAAATAAAGTATAAGGCAGTTCTGGTTCTTGTCTTTTAGTAATATTAAAGTGCATCTCTGCAGTTGAATAGAGTAATAATTGCCAAGAATTAATTTCAACCCTTCCTTCCCATTTTTACATTTGTTTGCTGGGATGTATAAATGTAAGTTTCAAATTTCAGTTCTTATTTATTTTGAACAGCAGAAGATTTGCTTTACAAAATAGACTAACACAACTTTTCTCCTTAGGCTGTAAAGTGAAAAATCACTAGAGATTTTACCAGTGCTGAAAGCAGGTTCCATTTTAGGGATTTTTTTGCTTTTATCTGCTTCCAGCTTTTCTTGTACTTCAAAGCAGATCACAAGGATATTTTAATACTTTACATACTGCAGATATTGAGCAACATTTGGAGAAAGACCAAAAAATTCATTTCACTGACAAAAGGTTGCATCATATCTACAAGATTTAATTTTACTAGGTCCCAGTATACATAGAGATATTGTTAATAATGATTTCCTAAAGAAGTGTCTGTAATGTTTTATTTTCTTAATTGCCGATCTGGGTTTTTTTGAGTAAAGAGATTTGCTTTGGAGTTATTAAACACTCTTGTCTTGGCAGAAGTTCCTATTTTTTAAACTTGTCCTTTGAATGCATCTATTTGTGAAATGAAGGCTTGATCCAAAGTCCACTGAGATCAGTGGAAAATCCCCAGTGACTTGGGCTTTGGATCAGGTCCTGAGAAGTACACACGCAAAGAGGTAGGTATTGTGGTAGCGTTATTCACAGGAATTCCTTTCAGCAAGAAGCCTTTTTATTGTTTGTAAATGCTACTGATGCTCCGGGGCCAGAACCCCAGGAGAATTCCACCTAGTGACGTCAATTCTGTAGAGGAGAACTTCCTCTGGCCCCTTTTAGGTTTGTGGGACATTTTCAAACAGATGGAGCCTATATAGGTGGGACGGGTTCCATCTGAACAGAAGGGTCACAAATGCACTGACTGAGAGGATAGACAGAGCTATGGGGGAGTGTTTAAAGGAGTGGACAGGGGGATGGGAAGTCTGTACAGAATCCAGCAGAGAGGAAGAAGCAGCTAAAATAAGCAGATGGGTAGACAAGAAGAAATAATATTAAGGATTGAAATATGTAATACAGCTACAGAAAAGGTCAAGAGAGAAAATCAGAAGACAAAACTTTTGTTGCAATTCAGTTAAGAGTCGTAGAAAAGGCATGATTAAATGACACGCATAGGAGGTCTGACAAAGAAAGTCCATTTTTAAAAGTAGTAATATTCTAACAGGAGGGTTGTCCTGAGCATCACATGGTGAGTGCAGGTACTAGAATGTATTTACAGGCATTGAAATTGATACATAGTAGGCAATATGATAGAAAGCTCAGTTAAGACCTGAGTTAGGCCTCTAAACTAGAATTTACTGACAGGTAAAGCACATTGGACATGAATATATTAAAGTACGATGGATTATTTGCCTCTGAAGAGAACAGAAGCAGTGAGGGAGAAGAGGGAAACAGAAGGAAACTAAAATACCATCCCATCACAAAATCTGAAATGCAGACCATCCTGGAAGTAACAAGCCAGGAGATGGACAGGAAAACAAAAAAAAAGAACTTTAGCAATACAAATCAAGAAATGTTTCGCTTCCAGTTACACTAAACCTGGATCTAGATGGTAAAAGAATTGAGTGCTTGAATGCAGCTCTATTCACCAATGTTTTTAGATACTGGTTTAAAAAGGACTTTCTCCCACCCTTAGCTTACCATCACTGTTCTCTAAACGAAAATTTAGACACACATAACCAGCTTTTATTTAATAGTGGTTATGATGTGGTGATGGGATTAATTTGTCAGTATAATTTCACCAAGTGCAGCATTCCTCCTATAAAGCAGCTATGAAATCAATCACAAGCTGTTTCAAATTAAATGTGCTACCACCCATTACACCTGCTACTGTTACTTTAAGAATAAATATGCAGTATTTTGTTTGTTTCTAAATAAATACTTTTAGTCCAAATAATTTATAACTTGTAATTACAGATGATTCTGAATTACAGAAATGTCAATCAAGTCCAAAATTAATATCTGGCTTTATAACAGACCAGAGCAAAGCCCCAGAACAGAGCACTGCCAAGCACTTAAGTATAGAAAGATACCTTCCATTATTTGCAACATATTGCTATGTACACAAGAACTTTCTCATGGTTATTATCTCAGAAATCCTTAGGGTGCCAGAACCACTCAGCTTTGCTTCTCAGTTCTCTCTGTGCTTGTGAACAAGGTTCTAAGGGTATTCCATATGGAAACATGCAAGTGGTGCTTTTATGATCACCAAGGGAAGATGTTTCCCTGAAGCCTTTATATGTTTTCAGGAAAAATCTGAGCATCTGCCTGAAGCCTGTTTGAATCATATATGCAGTTCACTTCTACAACAAAATCTGACCATGACTATAAAGGAAAATGCCCAAAGGGTTACACTACACAATGGCAAGGTAGATACAGCATTTCACTGGCATGCATATAATCCTTTTATTTATGACTCAAGACTTAGATGTTTATAATTGTACAAATAGTTATATGTGATGAAGCAATGAACTAATTAATACCTTAGTAATAATGGGTATTTTAGAACTACTGAAGTGTCAGAATATTTGACTTTAAAAGCATGCTGAAGAAAAATTTTACTATTACCTTGTTAAGAATAGTAGGATAAAAATAGAGCAATCAATGTCCTTCTTTATGTGGTTATGATGGTGAAACAATTAAGACATAACTATTAATATAGACTCCAAAGGATTGACTGAATGCAATGGTAAATCCGTGTATTCTATGAAGTCCCTCAAATTTTATTAAAAGGATATATTTTGTGTGGTTCCAAAGTGCTGTAGATGTTATATTGCACAATATTCTTTTGGATATGTCTAGTCCTTCCAGTTCTGTTGCATGAGTAAAGCAAATACAGGTTAAGAGGGTGATCAACCATTATTTATTGACTGTATTTAACAATGTATAAATTAGATAGAATAAACCTCAGTGAAAACAGTAGTGGTGATGCAGTTCAGCTATTAAAATTAGCTATAGACATGCATGATAATGTAAAGTGGTACACCTCAAAGTTGCACTTTTTCTATATTCCCAACAAATGATTTGATCTGCCTCCTGTGTTAGTACAAGCATAATATTCTTGATTTGTGGAAGGTGTGATTGTGTAAGTAAAAACCTACAGAGTATAAATAAGGTGCTTTTTTTGTTGTTTTTTTTTTAGTACTGATTCTTGCAGAAGTATTTGCTAATTTGTTTCTGTCTTTCTACAGCCTCTGAAGCTGACATGGAGATAATATTACAACATTGGCACCAAGTTTAAACACCAGACCACTAAAAATTACAACCTCTGACCAAAACGTGACTTCTACAAAGGTTTATCGTTGAGGGGTTTTGGGTTGGGGTTTTTTGGGTTTTGGTTTTTGTTTTGGGGTTTGAATTTTTTTGTTTAAGTCTACAGTTCTACATTCTGACTGTTCTTTTCCAGTATAGTAAAGTACTTCAAATTTGTTTACAATGTGAAATGAAAAGTTATTTTATTGTTATTTGTTTCACACATACCTCAGTAAGTGCAGGCTTGATGATAATGAAATCATCTTTGTTGTGTAAGTAAAAAAATTTGTATGAGTCACAAGCAGTGTTCCCCAGGGTTCAGTTTTGGGGCCAGTCTTGTTTAATATCTTTATCAATGATCTGGATGAGGGGATCGAATACACCCTCAGTAAGTTTGCAGATGACACCAAATTGAGCGTGAGTGTTGATCTGCTGGAGGGTAGGAAGGTTCTACAAAGGGATCTGGACAGGCTGGAGCAATGGGCCAAGGTCAATTTTATGAGGTTTAAAAAGGCCAATTGCCGGGTCCTGCACTTCAGTCACAACAACCCCCTGCAACGCTACAGACATGGGTAAGAGTGACTGGAAAGCTGTAGAGCAGAAAAGGATCTGGGGGTGCTGGTGGACAGCTGGCTGAACATGAGCCAGCAGTGTGCCCAGGTGGCCAAGAAGGTCAACAGCATCCTGGCCTGTGTCAGAAATGGTGTGACCAGCAGGAGTAGGGAAGTGACTGTGCCCCTGTACTTGGCACTGGTGAGGCTACACCTTGAGTACTGTGTTCAATTTTGGGTGCTGCAGTATAAGAGAGACAATGAGGTGCTGGAGCTGGCCCAGAGAAGGGCAACAAAGGTGGTAAGGGATCTAGAAAACATGTCTTTTGAGGAGTGACTGAGCAAACTGGGACTGCTTAGTCTGGGGAAAAGAAGGCTGAGGGGAGACCTTATTGCTCTCTACAACTACCGAAAAGGAGGTTGTAGAGAGGTGGGTGTTGGTCTCTTCTCCCAAGTAACTAGAGATAGGATGAGAGGAAACAGCCTCAAGTTTTGCGGGGGAGGTTTAAATTGCATATTAGAAAAAATTTCTTTACCGAAAGAGTGGTCAAGCACTGGAACAGGCTGTCCAGGGAAGTGGTGGAGTCACCATCCCTGGATGTGTCCAAAAAATGTTTAGACGTGGCACTTCAGGACATGGTTTAGTGGTCATGGTAGTGTTGGGTTGACAGTTGGACTTGATGATCATAGAGGTCTTTTCCAACCTTAATGATTCTATGAATTCCCTTCTACCACCAGTGTAGCAGTTGCCTCTGTTATGTTATTTGCAAGGTGGATATTGTGTAACTCTGTTCCTATTGAAATTATTTCAGAGGTGTTTTAGGTTAGTTATGCAGTTCCCTTTCTTCCTTTCTACAATAATAACAAAAAGTTGGTAGATTGGAAAAGTGTGTACTGTATACTATTTTTTCAGCCCTTCTAAATTAAATTAAATCCACTCAACATAGCGAAAGAGCCCTAAGGCATAATTCTACATACTACTTATTTGCAGATTAAATATTCAGTATTTTTCCTTTTAAAAGCATATTTTTTATGATTGTAGTAAACTTCCATGCTAAATCATATTTGGGTTTGCATTTAACCTTGAGTTTTTTCCAGGTTGTCATAGCTAAGCTTTTCATACTTATCAGTCTTTCTGATATATAAAATACTGAGCTGATATGGAAGGACATTTTTAAGGACCATTTTCTTTCTATATTGAGCTTACATGCAAGTGTTCTTTTTACATAATGTAGAAGAGTGAATAAATGGACTTTAGTTCAAGCAGTTGCACTAGTCCAATATACTCATGAACATTAACAATTTCAAGGCATTGGCTGTTTGTCTGGGTCAGTCTGCTCTATACATTTCATACATTCTGTTGACTGACAGTTACTCCAGTATTCATATCGGAATCAAACATAGACATTTAGAAGTGTACAAAAACTCAGTCATAACATGAAGACACTACAGTGTCCAATTCGTAAGTTTCAGTCATACTTGACCTGTATTTATGTGCACAGTGGCTAATTTCAGCGAGGATAGGATATTATGTATCAATTTGAAAATCTGCCTTCTGATTTCCTCTATTTACATCTCAGATATTATACTAGTAGGACTTTTAGGAGCAGTTAGTAGTGTGCTAGTTATCATCTCTGAAATATTTCCACCTACATTTATTGCTGAACTTGTGTACACTGTCCAGTTAGAATGAGCAACTCTACTATATTTTGCAAGGATATGAGTAACAAATTTTGAGGGCTTAATGTATGTCAGAGTAGTTTAATAGTACAACGTAAAGTACTTGGTGAACTTCCAAATTACCTCATTGCCAAAATTCATTTCCCAAATCCAAAGTATATGAACATACAAACTCTTCAATAAAATGTGTCTTTTTCTTTTTAACATTAGCATTAAAATCCTCTTTGCATTTATGAATAAATCCTGCCACTAGTCCATTGAATCAGAAATTAAGTTTTGTCATTAACCAATTATTCATTAATTTGAATGTGGTTTAATGATACTGAGTTCCAGCTGTCAGGGTGCAGCAGTGGCCAGGGCACTGCAGGCCAGCAAAGCAAGGGCCTTATCAACCAGGACCTATCCCACTGCACCTAGTAGTGCAGCAGGGCAGACTTAGAGATGATGGCCAGGTCCAACCAAGAGTTGAGATTGCCAGACAAGTTCATGCTGAGAAGGAAGGTCTGAGGTCAAGCTCAGGCAATGAGTGAGCACCTGAAGCTGAGCTTAAATAGTGTTCGTGGGCAATGGGTTAGGGTGGAAGCCCCATCTGAGGGAGGTCAGGGCCATTAATACCTACTAATGCCCTGAGGGCCCTGACATGTTGAAGTGCACCTATACAGAAGTAACTATGAAGCTTGTAAAATACAGTTAGAATGCTGTAGAGTAGTACACTTCTTTTTTTTTTCAGAAAACAAAAGACTCTGGCATACCATCCTCAAAAGATTGTTGACCTGTAGCCTTCTATACATCTGCTGCAAGAAGTAGAATATAGTGACATCCCACTGGAAAATTAATATAGAGATTTGAATGTTTATTAATATTGGCTTACTTTGAGATTATGATCAATTTGTTTTCATAATGTGACGTGAAGATAAACAGAGACATTAACACCTTTGTAAATGTATAAAGGTGGGCTCTCATTCACAAGTTCATACCCATTGCAACTTCCTGACCACAAAGGAAGTTGTAGAGAGGATAAATTGGTACATTCTTTTTATTTGGTGAATGTCTTTTTGTAACATTCTCCTTTTAGAGTAAAATAGCTGGAAGTGGAATCCTCTTTATGGATATATTTTTTTTATAGTAATAGGCACTGAACAATATCAATGCTGTATAAAATGAAGATGAACCTCTCTCCAAGGATCTTATATTGGAATTTCACTCTGCAGTGTTGGTTTTTACGCTATCCAGTTCAATTCATCCATCTCCTGCCATGATCTTGATGTGCTCAGAAATTGCACCAAAGTATAGCTGGTCACAAATCTCACACTTACCACTTCAGACAAGTGAAAGGTCAAGGGCTTACAACAGTTGAGCAGCTCCTTATCAGTACCACAAAGCACAGACAGGCATAGAAGTGACTGCAGGTCAGATCAGCTGTTATTTATACTAACTATCTAAGTCCTTACAGATCCATCCTGCTACCCCTAGACAGCAGAATAGGTATGTTTGAACATTGCTCACTTATCTCATTTCTCATCTGCTCTATGCAATGTTCGAATCAAGTATACATGCACACTTTCATTTAGTTAGCACTTTTGTTTTCAGAATAAACAAACATTAAGTAGCTCTTTCAATGAAAAGCTTTTCCATATTTTGGGAGACCAGTTTAACTCCTAAGATAGAATTAAGACTATAAAACAGCCAACTAACCAAAGGAAAAACAGGAGATGGAACTGGAAGTGGTCTAATACCTTGTTGAGAATGCTGCTAGAAGGAAAACATATAATGACATACTCAGAGCATTCTAAAATCTGAAAAAAAGGTATTGCTTCAAGACTACAATGAGAAATGATACTCTGTATTGGTTTGAATATTATAATATGGGATAAAGAAAACCTAAAAAGTGCTAATTGAATTCTCTTGAATCATATTACCAGGCCCCATTACAGCTGGCAACACTGAATTTTTTTTTTTTTTTCACAGGAGTCTAACATTGTAGGACTACTGTTGATTATTTTAATGTTCATGAGCCACGGGACTGAGTCATGGATCTCTCCCACATAGGGAGAAAAAGCAAACTTAACATTGATGACTTAGCTTTCATTCCTGAATAGAATAAAACCAGTGACTGGACCTAAAAAAAAATCTAAATATATAACTTTGTATGTGTAGCTACTGTACAATTTGGTTTTGTCCTACAAAGCCCTCAGTTACAGATTCACAACCAGTGTTGGCCAATGAAGACCCCTTTGTCCTGCAAAAAAACCCTATTAATATTTTTCTTTTTTTAAAGTAATTTATTTTCTGAATGAATTGTCATGTTTGAAAAGGAATTTAAATATATGATGATCACGGAAAATAAAATTTAAAAATCCCTTCTGGGGTAGACACACACTTTGGTTTGTTTTCTAAATTTGGCACTTAAGTCAAACAATTAGTTTTCTTCCCCATATTGTTTCCTCAACAGTGCAGTTCAGTATATCATTTTATTCCTGGTTAACAGAATCTGTTTTGTGGATATAAAATATTTGACTTTGGCTATCCTGTTTTCACTATTAGTGGCCTACTAGAGTTGTATTAGATAGTATTATTCTAACATAGATTATTCTTTCTGTGCAAGCAGTTCTGTAGTTGTTATCAGACACTATAAAATAGATTAAAATATCTTTGGAATCACTTTAATTGTATGATATATCAATAAGCTAATTTTTACATAAACCATACAAAAAGCACATAAATTATTTATTAAATAAGGATTAATTAGTCCCTCATGTCCAAACTAGTTCTGGGTACAGATAACAATGATACCTCAAACTTTCAATGCTAAGATTTACTAAAAAGGAATGTTGGAGTCAGTTGGAATTACCAATTTAATATGCACCACATCCAGTCTGTCCATTGCTTAATACTTAAAAATTCTGTTCAAGGAGCACATACAAATTTTCTCTTGGACAAGATAATAATTTTGAGATTTTTTCAAGCATGATGATGGCATAGGCTATACCGTAGTATCTTTGTTCTATTCAAATACATATTAATAATAATGAATCTTGGCTTTTTATGTCATTGGACATATCTGACGGAATATGGAAGATCCGTTACAATGTATTGCATGCATAACTGGAATAGTTGCTGGAATTAGTTATCAACAGAAGAAAACCAGAAGCCATCACCAAAACTAAATCACATTCAGCTAGTCACATGACACTGATCTTTGAAACTCAAGGAGAACTGGATCTTTTGAGCATAACTGCCCATCTTTCAATTAAAAATGGTGGCATATGTGTAGAAAAATATGTCCTAAGAGAAAAGGGTAAGGATTTGTCTCAAGTTGTTGCTCCATTCAATGCAAACTTAACTAAAATTCAAATTGAGAAATAATACATCTGACAGAAATTAAAAGTTTATTCTTTACCTCCCAGTGCATGCAGTAACTTAAAGCTAAACACCAACAAACAAATTGGCAGCTGGCATTTCAGTCTGTGAGACGTTAGCCATCTGGTCCCACAAAATAAAACATTGATTTGATTTGTCTTAAGTGTCTGAGTTAAGAGGTTACCGAGATGCAAAAGCATTAAGATTTTGCTCTCAGAATGCTGGAACACCTTTTCCTTGGTATTTCATCAAGAGTATGCATACTCATTACTATGTATTTGTCTCTGCTAAGTCAGATGAGGAAGTTCAGAATAAAAGTTGTCTTCTTAAATTCCCATATGGTTTTGAATAACAGCTGCTATAGCACAAGCCAAGTGGCACACTCAGCTTTATATAACACTATCTACATTGTGCTTCCCGTTACAGGGTTCCTTTCATTCATTCCCTTCTCTGTGACAAGTACACTGGTCCCATCAGTTAGAATATCCAAAGGAATTTCTTTTTTCCTGAAACTGCATCGTTAATGGTTTCTGCAGTACTCCTGATGTCCCATAATATTAAAAGCTTATTTGAAAAGTTTACTGTTGCTAATTTTGGCTTCAGCAACAAAATAATTTGAATATACTACTGCTGTATCTATCCTTCATATGGCACCAAAATGGTTGAATACCAACCTAATATTGACAAGATGTCTGAAATCTACCAAGAGCATTTGATATTGTTCTGTCCTGAACACACCATTTGCCTGGGATTGTTTCACAACTAGATGATAGGTGATAAAACCAAACCAAATCACCCAAAGTGAGACTTAAAATAGCAGCAAATTCTTCTTTGGTAAGATTTGGCAGTGCTCTGTTTCTGGTTATCTTGCTCAGGGTTTTGGCTATGCATAGTAGGACATAAGTGGGTACCCTTGCTTTCTAACACCGCAGGCCTTACCACATACCAAAGCAAGGGCTGCTTACAGTGCCTCTTCGCTGAGATTCTGTTGAAATTAAAGGCTTAGCTGCTGAAGTTCATGCCAGTTACGCCCACAGGCCCTGATAAGTATTCTGGGACACCACTGTTCTCTAAGGCTCTTATGCTTATTTGCATGAAGTCATCCAGTCCTAGCCAGGAATTTTTCTGCTGATGTGAATTATCAAGCAATAAAAACTTCCCATGGATTTTACACACATAGAAGATCATAGTAGTTTAAGCTCACTTACTAATGAGCAACAGAAGTGCGTATATTTCAAGATGTCAGTAGAGAAAAAAAAATAAAATCTAAGACAAAATCTCAACTCCAGCATCCTTACAAATAAATTCCATGTAATTTACAACTACAACGAACTTGGTTTAACGGCTGTTCCATAACATACTGCAGGACAGAGTTAAGGTTGTTGGTTTCATAAGCTCGTTGGGTTTTTTTTACCTTATGCTAAACCTGGAGTCATTTCAGATGATCTGCAGGTATGGAAGGGCTATGCACCATGTTTGGTCTTTAGTGTTCAGGAGTTATAAGACACCATGCATGTCCTCAGGTCCCTGTTGTGCTCACTGGGGAGACAGGATGCAGAGCAAGTCAATCTACTTTCAGTTCTGTTGCTGAGCTGAAAACCAGCACTCCTCCAGAGTAGCTTAGGAAAGAAATGAAGGTGCAGGGCTGAGCTTAGGTAGAGCTCCTGGATCAGTGGAGGCCCCAGCTGAGGCAGGTTGGCGCCATTGAGGCCTGTTAGTGCACTCAGGCACCCTGACTAGGTGCTGTGTGCTACCTCAAATTTTGCTATCTGCTGTTTATCACATCTGCCAAATATTGTTGGCCCATGTGCTAGTTTAGGAATGTTTTAGCTGGTTTTGTTTTGTGCTCTAGCTCAAGCACTTCTTAGCTAGATTCTGTTGAATGATACTTAAAAGAAGTTAATTTTTTTCATACAGGAAGGCTTTTATTAAAAAAAAAAGCCCTAGAATATGCATCACAAATACCCTTTCTGTGCATTTATAAAGAACACCTAGGAATATAATGGTCTATTCCTCAGTTTGCATGATCAATAAAATGGTACAGACTGGAAGGACAGGATGAGAAATAGACATGACCAGACAGAAGCAGTTGTAAGTCTTGGAATCAGACACTAAAGGTGGGATTTAACTGTCTAAATGCAAGTACATTCCATTTGAGGTGCCCTAGAGTATCCAAGATATCCACACATATGATCTTTGCCAACAGGCTTTAAAGCAGGTATGTCAGGAGATGGTGATGACAGTTTGCAGATAAGTGAGGGAGCAGAAGTTGGGGCAGCAAATACATGGGACAGCGTGACAGAAGCAAGAGAGCCCTCAGGGAGGATAAGACAGGTTAAAAGAAGTTTTGCCTCAAGTGTTTGTGCACAAATGCACACAGTTTGGGAAGGGAAGAGGAGTTAGAGCTCTGTGTGTGGATGCAGACCTAAGACATCATTAGAATCTCTGAGTTGTGGCAGGAGCTCTGCATTGTAAAGAGCATAGAGGCTCTTTAGGAATAGCAGGCAGGGAAGACAAGGAAAGGGGATGCTATCTATGAGAGAGAGCAGCCTGGATGTGTGAAGGTCTTTTGCGGAACAGATAGAGTAATTGAGGGCTTGTGGGACATGATCACAGGAGAGGCTGGTAAGAGCAAGATTGTAGAAGGAATCTGTTACAAATCGTGTGATGAATTTTAGGAAATGGATTAAGTTTTCTTTAAGCAACTCAAGGAATTCAACAGGTCACCAACCATGAGTCTTACAGATTGCCACCCTAGCATTGGAATATTCTGCTGAAAAAGACCCAGGGGTCCTGGTGAGCATCATACTGGTGGTATCAACAGGAGGGTAACCAGTAGATCAAAGAGTGGTTATTCCTCTCTGTTTACCACTTGTGAAACTGCATCTGGAATAATTGCCTTCAGTTTTGGGGTCCCCAGTACAAAGCAGATGCTGGTAAACTTGAACAAGCCTAACACAGAGCTACCAAGGTGGTCAGGAGGCTAGAGCGCATGCTCTGTCAGAGAACTGGAGAGAACTGTGCCTCTTTAGGGAGCAAGATTGTTTAGGGAATGTGTGAGGCACCTAGTAACAGCTTTCTGGTATCTCAGACAAGATTACTAGGAAAACAGAGTCAACTTCTTTACTAAGGAGCGCTGTGGGAGAACATGAGGCATAAACTGAAACAGGAATGGTTGTAGGTGGAAATAAGGAAAAGAAATGTTTCAGTGTGAGGATAATTAAGCATTGGAACAAGGGCCCAAGGAAATTAGGGAGGTTTTCAAGACTCAATTGGACAAAGACCAGAGTGACATCATCTGAATGCGGTGTTGATCCTCCTTTGAACAGAGCAATGGACCAGAGTCCTCTTGAGGTACCTTCCAGTTGGAAGGATATGCAATTCTATTGTATGTGGGACATACATGGTGCAGGAACCACAGGAGACTCCAGCTCATCTGGAATGATATGGACTGCACAGAAAACACAAGGGGATGTGAGAGGGCTTTAAGGGCTTGTTTAGACAAATGAAAGACTGCTTGACTTTGCAAAGTGGCCAGGTGACACATTGATCTTCCCATCACAAGTGAAGCATATGCAGAGAGGTATGTGCCTACCTCTATCTTTTCCCCTCTCTTTTTAGCTGTTTTATTATTTTGGAATTCATTTCAGGGGAGTTTATCATTATGGTCTCTTGACCAGATGGAAAGACTTTTCTGGCAATTCATAACAAGTAATATTCTCTTTCCAAAATGCCATTCAAGCTAGGCAAACTAAGGTTTCAAGGCTGAATCAGCACATTCTTGATGAATTTCAACTCCATACTATAATAGGCACCCCTGAAGCTAAAAATAGGGACAGGAGTAAAATAGACCTTAACGTGTTCAATCAAATACTTGATAATCCAGTGAAAACCAGTCTGACTTAAGATATTATTGTGGGCAGTTCACAACAAAATATTTATTCTGCATTAATTTAAATACTGATGGGCTTGTGTCATATATCGCTATATTAAGGGTGTGTCTGATACAGTTTCCCTCCCACAACTCTTGTCAAAGTTGGGATTTCATGTTCATGTATCAGTGTATACCAGTGAGATGGATTATTACTTCCAACTGATTTTCATTGTTTATGAAAATATAAGGGAAATAAAATGCAGAGCAAGGATTTTCTAACCTCAACAACTTTATGCAGCTCAGAGCAAATTCAAGTTTTGGTTTTGCTATCTGTATATTATGTTGTAGTGTTGCCTATTAAATTCAAGCTGAGCAGAAGAAAAGGACAAATTTGCATATCCATTTCCATTCAAGTTATGGACTTTTAAATCCACGTTGCTTGTGTCTATAGACTAATGAATGCACCATTATAAAGGAGGCTTAGTATGTCACTGCACTTGGCATGTCCAGGTTTTTGCTCAGCATATAATATTTTGAGAGCCATTTTTTTCAAGCATAACGTAATAGGCTTTAACTTTGCTAAGCTTTTCTGCCAGGCCTCCAGTGCCCTGCTGTTCTATTATATTGAACTTGTAAGCAGGACGCTCTGCCAGGCTCACCCAGATTACTGCTGCAATAAGGGCCCTGCTGAGTGACTAGTGTCATGATAAGTGCTAGGGAGGGAGTTCACCATCTTGGCATACTGTTCTCATCTTATTAAATTCAGCTTTGTGGAAGCAGGGAGTCTGCCTCTCGGCCTCACTGGCTCTGGCTCCGTCCAACTGCTACTGTCAGACAATATGAAAATAGGAACCACCACAGCTAATGGCAGGTGCTGCACCACCACAGCTGAGGAAAAAAGAGAGCTTTTCATTTTTTCTTTTTTCTTTTTCTTTTTTTTTTTAAGGCATTTGACAGGATTGATTTGAAAACATTTAGCTGTTTAATATTATTACAGTCCTCATACCCACAGGTACTTGCTGAGCAAAA
>VYZX01023445.1:16500-48815 GCA_013401335.1 Brachypteracias leptosomus
ACCCCCCAAAAAAAAACCCACAACAAACCAACCAAAATCAACAATAAAAAAACAACGTAAAGCCCCTGAACGGACAAACAACCCCCCCCAGTCTATTGGCCATCACAGGTATTCGAATGAGGTACTCCCCCTCTAGATGCTAAACTTAGAAGTGCTGTCATGTGAGGAGCAATTCCAGAAAAAGTGTGGGTTTAGATAGGCATTATCCAACCCACTTTATGACATATGCAGCTCTTTGACACCGTGCATAAAAGGGATCCCTGACTGCAATACACCCCAACAGCTGAAATGGGAGAAATATGAAAGCTCTACTTTGAGAAAACTGATGGTAATTTTATATGTCATAGAACGTTTCAGGCTGGAAGNGTGTATTGAGTCTGCTGGATAAATACATATAAATTAATAGCTATAGCCCTGATTGGCTCCATGATTCTGACTGTGGCTTGAGCAAGGTTGTAAAACCTCAATTTCCACATCTGCAAATTGAGGACGATATTATTTACTAACCTTCTTGAGGCTGAAGATGTGCACATCCATTCTCTTTTTTACTGGCCTTTTAAATTATACAGGGAGCATTTAAGTGAAGGATATTTACAGCAGAAGGCAAAGCATGATGGACACCTGCTCACAGATTAATGTTCTTACCACTGAAAAGACTATGAAATACAGGAGCTTTTACTTTTGGGTGCAACATAATTTTTAGGCCATTCTCTTCAATAGGTTTCATTCCAAAAATACAGTGAGTAAGAACTACATATAAGCTGTACTTTCTTGCAATACTACACTTTGCCTACATTTTTTTAATTGCCCCTCGCCCTCCAGTTTGCAAATCCTAACACAAATGGAAGAAAGCATTGCCATTTTGACTTTGTGAAAATTCAGTTAGACATCAAAACAATTCATAAGTGTATCAACCTATTCTGGTATAGCTCAAGTTCTCATTAATGTTGCTATGCTCTATCCTTTCAGTGTTTCAAAATACATATATATTTTCAAATTGACAGTGTGCCTTATCCCACTGCAGAAAAACAGCATCACAAATTTCCCTCTAATAATTTTTGTTGATATCTTTTAATTTCATGGAAACATGAATTACAGACAACCATATTAGAAGGGACCTCATGAATCATCTGGTCCAACCTTTCTTGGCAAAAGCATGGTCTAGACAAGATGACCCAACATCTTGTCCAGATGAATCTTAAAAGTGTCCAGTGTCAGGGACTCCACCACATCCCTAGGGAGATTATGCCAATGGTTGATTGTTCTCATTGTGAAACATTTTCCTCTTCTGTTCAATCAGAACCTCCCCAGGAGTAATTTGTACCCATTACTCCTCATCATTTCCATGCAACTCCTTGTAGAAATGGAGTGTCCACCTTCTTTGTAGCCACTCTTTCAATGATGGAACATGGTGATAAGGTCTCCCCTAAACTTTCTTTTCTTAAGGTTGAATATATTTAATTCTCTGTGTTTCCTCATATGGCAGCTTCTCAGTCCTTTGATCATCTTTGTGACCCTTCTCTGGACCATTTCCAGCCTGTCCACATCTTTATTTTTTACAGTGGGGACCAAAACTGAATTTTTTTCCATTGAAACTTTGAAAATATTTATACAAATACTTCAAATACCCACTTTCATGACTTTTTCCTACCTCTCTCCTGAGGAAAAAAACAACACAAAAATACCCTATGCATTACCATAAGGTCTATTAGTTCTCTTTTTATATAACCACACAAAAACACAGCAGCAGAGGACCATGTTAGGTACAGTATTTATCATCACTCCCAAGGTGCACAGTTTTTAGCCTTGCTGCACTTCAACTCAGACATGTGCAGTCTCCAGAACAATGGATCATGTTCCAGGTGCCTTTTATATCAGCTCAAGGATACATTTCATGTCAGAGGGTTCCACCCTCCATCCCTAGCATTAAGAAATCCATACTGATGCCCTTCCCAGAGAGGTCAGCCCTAAGACAATTGGCAGACACACTCTGAGCTTAAATCTAGAATTGTTTTGCATGTTTTAAACTTTCCTTGTTGGTTGATTTTTGCTCTGATTGGTTAGTACACTTTTTCTAACAAATTGTATTATTTAATTGTTACTATAACAATTGGACTAGATGATCTTTTGAGGTCCCTTCCAATCCCTGACATTCTGTGATTCTGTGATTATTTCCATTTAGATGTGCTTCAAGTAGATTTAACAGCAGGAAGTAACAGGAATGTTACATTTCAGGAATCAGATTCAGGAATTCTACAATCACTTAGGAAGAAGCTACAAAAATCACTTTGTGGCTTGGGACAGCAGAAAGAGTCAACAGGTTGCAGCATTTTTTATTAATTGCTGTAGAAAAAAATAAAACCTGGCTCTAAACTCTACATGGATCTTAACATATATCAGAACTTACAGGATAAATTTAGTTTGGGGATTAGTTGTGAGATCATCTAATGATCAAAGGCTAATTAATAACAGACTATTTCAAATGAAAAATTAACCACTTGGAGTTACTAATTAGTTCCTGATATCTAACAGAGATTTCCTTACAAGAATCAAATGAAACTTCTAGGACAGAATACATAAAAAAAAAAAATAAAAGAAACTAAATATTAAAAACCACAAGCAACACCTCACTTGCCCAAGAAAATGCAGAAAGACTCTGTTAGGTTAACAAGCATATGACCTTAGAATATGTTGCAGAAGAGCTCAATAATTAAGATTACATATGCAAATGATTTTTTATTAATTTTTAATGATAGCATTAAGCTAAGCAAGATTACTATGTTGTCTTTGTAGTCAGGTAAAAACCACCAAAGAACTTTTTGGAGATCCCCAGCTCTTCAACACCCTATTTTGCTCAAGGCTTTTTCCCATGAGTTTCAAAGAAAGAGGCTGGTATAGTACATCATCACAGTGAAGTCAGATAACAAGGACTTTAACATGGCAAGATTTATGAAGACAGTGAACACAGAAATGAGTAAATTTGGATTAATGACTAGCAAAACTACCTAATACTTAACATAAGCCTTCTGAGTTACATATATCCCCCTCCAAAGCAGTGGTAAACAGAACAATGTTGGCAAAACTAGACAGGCTGGGATATTTGATAGTAACTCTTCCAGTACATGTTGAAGGAAGAAAGACTGGATCAGTCACCTAGCACAAAAAATGTTAAAGAGACCAGGGGAAAGGGTTATTTAATACATGTGCATGGGCACACACAGACATAAAATGCTGAAGGAGAATAGCTGGTGGAAAATAAGGCTTTACTGCTGGTCACCAAAACTCCTTACCTGCAACTTAGAACTTAGCTAAACCAACAGGTTTCCTCAATTGACCCCATATGTTGACTTCTGTAACTTTGTGGATCATAGGTAAAGACATATTGACCTAAAATGCCCATCAATAATGTAACACTGAATGAGAAAGCTTATAAATGAGACAAGGACTGTGTCCTGTTCTCAGCAGGACACAAAAGGGGAAAGCAGTCTATCATTGACAATTGGAAAATATGACCTCCAATAGGCAACAGGAGAAGGAGAATTTCATTACATTTCCATTCTTCTTGCCAGCATGGGTATTGCTAACCAGAAAATTACAATCAACATGTAGTCTGTTAATTCTTGGGTTTTAATATTTTCCTGAGTCACAAAGGACAATAGAGTAATTATTGCCTCAGAGCAACAAAACACAATGCCACAAACATTTGATTTTGAATTAGAAGAACCCAGGTCTATACTGAAAGCTAATATGCAACTTTACATGTATTTATTTTGTGCATGGAAAAATGTTAATTAATTTAACATGAAACACATATTCACAAATAAAAAAAGTTTTGAGAAGTTGTTAAACAGTTTTTTTTGTGGTTCTACATTTTAGTAAGCAATTTAAAACTTCTACCCCTTCTCTTTCTTAAGCATAGCTTAAAAAAGCATTAGCTTTCCTTGCTCAGAAATCAAGTCTGTTTCAGTTAATTAGAATATTTCACAAACTGGCACATCTTCTATACAACTATGTAATGCATATAATTTGACTGAAAAAATACTCATGTACTTTAGTACTCATACTTGTGCTGCTAGCTCTCTTCTTCCTCAGACCAATGCCAAACTCAGCAACATCCATTCAGCATACCTTCATCTTTTACATATTCTTCATCTTTTTGGTCTCCTCCATCTCAAATCAGCCACCACAAGAGCCAAGGGGAAACACACCACAGAGAGAGAGAGCTCAGCAAGCTACCTCCAACTAACCCCAACAAGAACTCTTTACAAAATGATCAGTCCCTGGCTGATATAGTTCTGGCTTCGCTCATCACTCCAACCACCATCACCTGGGGGAAGGCAGTGCCTCACACAGGTGGGCCAGGTTCTGCCTCTGGGGCCTGGAACAACTTGAGGAACAAAACACGTTGTTGGGTTTTGACTCATCTATAGGTCAACTCCAACTTGGGGCCCACAGCCCAGACCCCAGCACTTCAATACTCTATTTTGCTCAATGCTTTTTCCCATGAGTTTCACAGAAAGAGGGAGGTATAGTACAAGATCACAGTGAAGTCCTGATAACGAGGACTTTAGCATGGCAAGATTTATGGAGAGAGTGAACACAGAAATGAGTAAATTTGGATTAATGACTAGCAAAACGACCTGATGCTTGCCAGGATTTCCTTGTGTCTGCCATAAAAATACCACAAAGAACCCAAACAAACAAAAAGCTTACACAACCACACACACACATATACAGAGATGGCCTTTACAGGTCTTAAAAAAGAAAAGCAGGAAGAAGTAGAAAGGTGCACTGTAGAACATAAATATTAGTTCATTTCAATCTAGTACTAAGAGAAAACTAATTTTGAGATCCTTATGTTGATCTTTCTAGAAACAGATTAAAATACAAAAGATTTGTAGCTTCATTTTGAAACCCATTAAAGGAAAATTTTTACTTTTCCTCTGAACTCTTCTGGTCATTGGAAAGGAAAACCGACTAAAACACAACCAGTTTACTTCTCTTCCCATCCTGTCCATCCCTTCTCCACTCTGAGGGGAAAAAGAGCAGAGACAAATAAAATGAAGAAAAATAAGTCATTCTTTTTCTGCACCCAGTATAAAATCAAAATTAATCAGTGAAAACTACTTAAGATGTGGAAAGCAACAGTTTACCTATGAGCCTCTAAACCCCAGCTGTGTTTAAGACAACAATAATGTTCTTTACTTTTTGTCAGGAAAACTCTGAAATTAAGTAAAAGGCTCTCCCCCAAAAAATGTTTCCTTCATCTTACGAATCACTTGGTAAGCAAAATTCAAGATAGAAAAAACCTTGTCTTTATTTAGCAGTGAAGTTTACCATATAAAGCAATAATGCATTTATAAGATCCAAAGCCCTACCTCAGACACAGCTCTCGATGATGGATGTGTTCCTTTTTCCGACTCTATATTCTGTTTTTCAGTAAGTGTAATAGCTCTGACTCCACAGATCTAAATGTTCTCAACTGATTAAATTAGTTAAATGCCAACTCTCACTTTGGGATCTTGAAGCTGCAGCAGTTGCTATTAAGCTATTGATTGGAAACTTGGGCTAAAATATCAAGGTTCACAAGCAATGGAAGTCCCTCCTCTCCCCTGCTTTTTTTTTTAAACCTTGAGAAATTTAAGGTATAGGGCTTTTCCTACCTCTGAGATCCTGACCATTAATGCTACACAGAAAGAGGAATCAATTGAATAAATAGGCTAGATAAGGGGTCTCACTTAATTAACCACAATCATATATTTAACCCTGCTGCAAATGGAGAACCATGTAGAACATGAAAGACAATTTCTTACAGATTTAACTATAGAGTTAACAACTATGTTTTTGAAAGCTGAGAATTTGGACTTCATTACTCAGGAAAAAGTAGACTGAATAGAATTTCTGGATTATTTAATATATTGAAACAGACATCAACATTATTACTTTGTTTTTAACATTCTAACATTATCCTTAAGCTTTATTCTTCTGCCATCAAAAAATTGATCTTTCTAGGAAAACTAAATTGTGCTCTCCCACCCTTCCCCACAGACACCCTCCCACCTGCTGGTTGGGAAAAGCGACAAATTTTCTACTCTTTTCAGGTTCTTACATCAATGACAACATCTAAGCCCTGCTCAGAATTAAACATTTTTCTCCTCATTCAGTTTCCAATCTAATGTGGATTCTTAACATTCTTCACACACATTGAGAAGAAAGAAAATACAAATTCTAAGGTTTTCAGTGGCATTTTTTGTTTTATTTTAATGAGCTATCAGTATATATGTCCCTCTTACAGGGAAAAAGTTGAAACATACTTCAAGTTGAGACATGAAATGAGTGATTCACTGAAAACAAAAACTCAACAGGCAAAGTGCAACTAATTATGCTACATAGGATAGGCAAGGATCCCGGGAAGTTTAAAATGTAATGTTTTCTGAAAAATTATGACCACAGATGACCCTCACAGTAATAATATAGAGAATGTAGTCAAGGTTAAGCTACCTATCTTCGGAAAAAGTTTATGTCACATATCTGAAAGTGGCTGATGATAACATTTCTCTGCAGGACAAATAAAATTGGCTAATGTCAGGTAGAAACTTTTATACATTATTCTGCCATCATTTCTTAAGTCTGACCTGGGGAGACATCTAGGGGTGAGAGGTTTATTCTGTACTTGGTGTCCCTGCTGTGATTGTCAGCCAGGGAGCCAGCAGCTCTGGACAGCCTGATACATACTCTCCTACCCACCTCTGAGGCCCCAGGGCTGCATGCATCTTTCAGGGAAGATTTTATGACCAAACCATTGTACTTAGTCTCTAAGTTATTCCTACACAAGGAAATATTACAGGTTCCATGAAATAGCATATAAAACTGTGGCGGAGTTATTTTTAATTTGTATTTGCAGTTTATTTGAAAAATTGGAATTTTCCCCATTTTTATGTTTTTCATTTATAGTGGATTTTTGAACAAATTTCCATTTCACACTCCAGAACTCCCAACATTTTGCACATATTGTGCACTCAAAAAATTACTTTTAAGTTATTCAGGCTCTTTGTCCAGTATCAGTTGATGAAAGTAGTAATAGTAGTAGCTCAAAACAACATAAGTTTTCCAGTATCTTATATCACGTTATATTGTCTGTGTCCAACAAGAAATTCAGGCAATAATTTATCTTTAGTTGTTTTATTTTATTCATTCTGTATTTAAATTTGAAATGCTGAGGAGCTATTGGAATTTTAAAATTGTATCTTGATATGTTTTGTGTTTTTTGTAAATTGGTGAATCATGTGCCTAATGCATAGGCCAAAATCCTCCTTTCATATTCTGTGTTCTCTTTACAGCAAGGAGAGAGTGGGAGAATTAAATAGTTGTATAAATTATGAAAGACCCACTCTGATCATGGGTCAAAGACCTGTTGCTCCTTAGGTTGAGATACATTTTTCAGTCTATACAGAATGAAACTATCACAACACTTTGTCATACAATAAATTAAAACTTAGAAAATACGAGGGGGAGGTGTAATTAAAAATTAGCATGTGTATACACCTCTGTGAATATAACACATAAAACATACCTTGTTTATGGCACAATATCATTTTAAACCTTCTGTTGTTCTGCATTCAGATTTAAGTTGCTTAGGATTAGCTTTAAATACAGTAAAATCAGACAGTTGCTAGGAGAACTAGCATTTCTTTTTCTGCTTTGCCTATATCATGGTGTTAAAAAAGAAAAAAAATAGGCTCCCACTGCTGCCCTCACACAGTGTGCATAGGGAAAGGCAGGGAAATGTAAGGCAGCAACCTTCCCCTTCACCTCTCTACAGGCAAGAGATGAGGAGTGCTCAGCAGGTCCTCCCTGTCCCTTTTCCCTACCTTTTTCACTCCTTTCTGTGACAGGAATGAAGTAGCCCCAGTCCTCACTCTTTGCCTTTTAATACCTCCTTTCTTCTATTCTCACCTTTAAACTCTGTACACATCAATGTTTTTTGAGTCATTTATGTGGTGCCAAAAGTCTCAACAACCATCTCTATACATGGAAGATACAATATGAGTACAGTCCTGTGCAGTCACGTGGGCTACAAAGCCAAGTTCTCAAAAGTCAAGAAAAAACTGCTACCACTACAGTTGTCTAATGCCTTTAGTTTATGATCTTATAAACACGTTTCAGTATAATATATGACCACACAATAGCTTCTTCAGAAGACCCAACCTCTAGAATTTTTCTCTTAGTTGAATAAAAATAAATAATCTATACTGTTTGCACAATGAATACTTAATAAATATGCTCTACATACACTAAATTTACACTGCCTGATGTGTTACATCCACTCCAGGCCATGCATAGCTCCAGCATTTTCTGTGTGCCTGCGTCTGGGTCCTGCTTACAAGAGACTTGGTGCTGTTAGTGTTGGCTGGTTCAAGAGTCAAAATGAAGTAATAAACTACATGAAAGACTCTCTGACGATAACATATGTAGTGTGCATGATGAGCTTGACTAGTTTACTGTGTACTTTGCTTTAAAAAGTGCTCATCAGCAGCAAGAAATGTTCTCTGCTGCCTGTTTTGTTCTAGAGCAGTGGAAGCTGCAGGTGCAGGAAAGATGGAGCTGTGCCTGGAAGCCCCTGAGCATGATCAGCTGGGGGAAACCTGGACTGAGGGAGGGGGAGTCTACTGACAAGCAGAGATATAAAGTTTCCCTAAAACAGTGGAGTGCAAAACCGTAACCAACTATATGACACAAAACAAACAAACAAACAAACACACCCCCCCAAAAACCCAAAGAAAACAAAAAAGAAAGTTATTGGAAATTGCTAGATTGAGATCAGGACTTGAGGAAAGTTCCCACCCTAGAAGAATGCAAGAAACAGAGTTTGGGGGATTTATTTTTTTTTTTGTCAGACCTTTTAATGTCTCAGCCAGCAAATCTGACTTTTATGTATTTCAAAAGTTTCCTTGTTCCTTGTGCTATAAGACAGAGCTTTAGCAATTGGAAAGCCATTAGTAGTTTTGAGCACACTTCAAGGAAAAGTTGGAGACGGTTCCACTTGAAGGATCTGGCAAAACTGGGGTCTTGTCACAACTCATTAGTTAAAAAGTCAATGTCTCAGTGTGTGATGGCTGTGCTGAAAGTGCTGCTCAGAAATTAAGAACATTATCTCTCTGTGTTACTTCTACAGCTTGTATATCACTACCTGAACTCATCATCTTTAGTATATTATCTACTTCTTGAAGCAAATTAGAGAATCATTATGATCTACTTCCCATTTCTGAGACTAGGAAAATGAGAAATCCAAGTTGCACACAGCCTGTAGTACATAAACCGGACAATTCTACCACATACCAGGTTGTTTCTGTAAAGTCTGGATTTTCTCTGAAGTAGAGGTCAATAAATATTGTGAGGAATTTAGTTTGGCTGGTTTATGTTAACTTATAAGGACAAGGGGAAGAAAGTTATTAGTAGCATCCAAATCAATGGCAGGATTCCTAAAATTATTCCTGGCTCACATACTAACATGGGTAATATAACTAGACATCTACAATTAGTACCACTGTATTTTCCTTTCTTTCTGAAAATCTAAGCTCCTACATGTATGCATCATCTTTCTATTATATAGCTTGTTTCTATGTCTGCAGTTTGTTAGCAGGTTTCCTAGATTTCTGCTGAATATGCTTGATTAGAAACAGTTGTCCCATGTTTCACCTTTCAAAGAGAATTGAAAAGTTATGGACGAGCACTGTGGACAATCGAAGGTTGAAGACATTATTATTTTCTAATACAAATCAAATGTTAAAGGTTTCCTTGGACAATTATATTCCACTAACATTATTAATTGTGCTTTCAGACTAAGTACCTATTGGGAGGCATTAGAAGGGCTGAACAAGACATTTCGCCACAGAGGTACTCTGACTTTTCAATAAATGAAAAGTTATTCCCATGGTTCAAAATTCTGAGCATGCCTAGGCAGAAAATAGAAAATTTCTAACTGTGTTGCTCTCTCCCTACGTCCTTCTCATAATTTGAAAGTGTGACATCAGTCTTGAGTTCAGGTACGGTCAGAATATGCACAGGTTTAGAGTCTTCAGGTGTTTTATATTAGTTAATATTTAGATTTAGTTAATGTATAGATATTTAGATAGATAATATTTATCTATCTAATAAATAAATTTTATTAGGTCACACTGCAGCAAAGACATAGAATAATAACTGAGTGAAACTAGCACCTGTTAAGTGAGGACCTTAGATCACATTACTGTTTAAGAATACTTCAAGCTTGAAATTTCATTCAGGACTTTGTGGAGTTTTTTATTTCACAGAAAAAGTTATGTATGCTCCCAAAGCAAGACAGAAGACACTATGAGAGCTGTATTCCAGTCGTGGGTTGCCAACAGTGAAAGTCACTACAAAGATTAATGAAAACAAGACATGTTATCCTAAAAGATGCTGTAGTCATTCAAATTCTCTTCAGAGACTGAAGATCTCAATATGGCTCCATGGTAATTGCAGGCAAATGTCAACTTGGCATATTTAACTGCAGTTAAACATAGTCAGGGAACAAACCTCACAGCTCTGTATGAGGCTTTGGCAGAACATTCATTACAGCTAATTGTCATACACTTCAGGAATCTCATTTTACAGTGAGGTGGTAGAGAGATTGCTTGTGTTTTGAGGGTTTCCTCAAATTTTTAGAATTTTTCCTTAACAGCTTTTACCTAGGCAGGGGGATCAGTTCACTTGATCTGCCTGTCAGATACATGTTTTATTAACCACTTCAAGTGGTAGGGGAGCTCCAATTAATCCTCTGAAAGCAGGAGGAGTAGCCCAATTCAGACATATATTAAAGCAACGTGCTTCTCCTACCAAGAAATTCTTGTAGCCATCAAAGATGCTAACTTAAAAAAACAGAATGGGAGTGTCGTCCTTCAGCATTAAGCAGGCTTTGTGGAGATGTCAATCTGGGAGCTTCTTGTAAGCAAAATGTATATACCCACAAGATGAAAATTTCTACAATTTCACAAAGATTTCAAGGTAGGGTGGAGCTCATAAGCTTTCTTGTCTTAGATTTCTTTTTGAAAGTGCCCTTGTGAAATTTGTCTCAATTGACATGTTCACATACAGTAAAAGTAGTAGCATCTTTCATTTTCAAATTTAATTCAATAAACCCCTCAATTATTCTTTTTAACTGTCTAAAGGTGACACAGTTTCCAATTTGGCCGCATCACAGGCAGCAGGAGCCCTAGCTGCAGAATCAGTTTTACTTGTCAGTGCTGGCCTTTGAGGACTGCCTTCTGATGTGATGACTGACAAGTCTCATATCAGGCTGCTCCAAAGTCTAATGACAAGGAATAAAGAAAGGCATGTTAAGCAGACAGTCACGACATATGGCCTTAGTGTTTCTCAGTGTTGGAAAATCTGGTTGGAAACTTTAGGCAAGCCAGAAAATTGTAGATTTTAGAGCTTGGACCTCCATTCTGAGCATGAAGACATCAGAAAATACACAAAAAGTGAAGTAAAGCAAAGCCAAGCCAAGATGCCTCTTATTGTTCTTACAGATAAGAGCTTGAAAACAAACCAAGTAACTAAGAGAGTGATGTTTGCTCCCACCCTCCTTAGGTATCCAAGAGGTGAAATAAAAGCTCAGGTTAGATTCAAAGATGAAATAGCCTGATCCCATACCCTCTGCAGCCTGAGCTGGTCCCTCATTATCCTACTAGCAAGTAACCAGCCTTATATGCTTTGACTACACTTAAATGTTAAGGCATGTTGAGAAACTTAATGCAAAGCAATAATGTTGGGGCATGTAAGTTAACACCTGCTGAGATAAATAGGCTTGTTCTCATTTTTCAGAGCTTTGATTTCAGTCTGCAGGTATAAGGAGGGATCAATTCCCTTGCATTGAGCAAAAGGCTGCCCTCTCCCTCACTCCTGAAAGATAAAACTAATTGTAAAGAGAAGATACCTATTGCCTCAGGTAATTGTGAGGACTTAAGGCAGCTCTAGTTAAGTCTTGACTGGTAAGAATTACTGACATGATTAAAAAATACTAGCATTAATAAAATAAACAGGCTTAACTTTACCATTAGATACTGAAAAGACATCAACTATAGCCAAGAATAAGACATTTCATCATAGCTCCTAAAATATCTGTTTAATATCAGCCTTTTGCTTTTAAAATAAGCATTCATATCTTTACCATTATTTATGGTGAAAGACAAATTCTTTTATCAGAATTTTGTCATACATCTCTGGATTATCAAATTTAAAATGCTTCATAAACATGACTCAATTAATGATATCTGTCTCTTAAGAGAGTAAAAACTGCAAAGTTTGCAAGGAGAGGAATAGAAATAGTATTAACAGTGCCTCAGCCACTGATCTTCAGATATTTGATGAGAGCTACAAATTTACTGACTGATTTTCATCCATACTTTCAGATGATTTCATCTGCTATATTGACCACATCTGCTGAAATCACAATGACACAAAGTTTGGAAATGGTAAGAGGACTATTGTGTTATTTATAATTATGTGACATAGTGAAGTACTGTAAATAATTCAACTGAAATAAGCTCAACAAGGTTTTTCAGAGCAAATGTTACAGATACATTATTTACAGCTGTCATCAACTCAATTGATGCTACCTGATCACCTTTTAATGTGCCAGGCTTTCTGAACAAATATTTGAGCAAGAGGATAATTCTTTGAACATTTTATGTACACGTATACACATATATATTTAATAAATACATATTTTTAAAAACACACATACATTCTAGTTAAAGAACCTCAGGGATTTTAATTTACTTCCCAGGTAGAGATCCCTGGATTGTTTCCTAATGAATAGAGGTCTTTCTAAGAAATGCCATTGCAATCTTAAGCAGCATAAATTAAAGCTCTTTTTTTACCACTTTGGAGAATAACAGACCCTAAACCATGGCCTCTGCTTGGTAGTTTAGCACAGTGCCAGTTGTATTAATATTTCCATTCTATTTATCTAAATCATCTATGCACTGAAATAATTCATGGTGCCATTGTACTAGTTCTGGCTAAACAATAATTACTGAAACTGACACAAAATAGTTGATTTGTAGGTGGTCTTAGTCTTTAAATGGATCTTGTTAATGGAAAAGACTCTTGATTCATGAGTGTAGTTTAATGCAAAGCAATTTTATGCCATGGTAAATTACCATCAAAACATAAAAAAGAAATGAAGCCACATTGTGCCTCAAATTAATCAAAACTATCTTGAAAGCTCCTTGATTTGCAATCTAAAATATAAATTGACAGAAATAAAAACTTAATATAAAACACAAAGTTAAGGCATCTGAATATTTGACAGGTAAGTGCTGATAGAATGTATTTTATGGGGAATTAAAGCCACAGATAAAAGCTAAGGGTATTTAAATATTTTATAGGAGCTCTTGAGTGGTGAATGTTCCCCTCCACAGACACCAAATTCACCTTTGATTTCTTCTCAGTAATTGTACCAGTATTTGAAAAATAGTTTGCAGTTATCAGAAACACCCATCAGGTTGCACCAGTAGTGGTCCCAAATGCATTCCCCTCCCACAGAACTGGGAATCCTCACTTTAGTGTGCAGTTATTTCTCTGCTCCTTTTCATAGCAGACTTTTAAATCACAGCTGGAAGGTCCATGTTTTGAAGTAATATACAGTGTCATTACCTCTTATCTCATAATAAGAGATGTCTTAAGGAAACCTGTGGAAATACTGGTGTGCAAAATGCTAAAATATCTGTCTAAATTTTCACAGAATTTATTCTGTAAAGGAAATCAGTATTGCACCGTAATATTAATGATAAGTCTTTGGGGTTTTTTTTGCTTGTTTCACTATTGTATCATTTTATGGTCTGAGAACTGCAGTTTCCAGAAAAATTTCCTGTACCCAGAGATGCTCAGGGTTAGGTTGACCATTGTGCTCACCTCCAGAGCCAGTGACAAAAGGTAGTAAATACACAAGCTATGTCTAAACACAAGGATCAGGAGCTGACGACACTAAATCAGGCCAAGGTGTTGACCTTCTTTCCACACCTCCTGCATCCCTTGTTTTCCAAAGGAAACCCAAGAGAAACAGCAGGACAAGAGCTGAGTATTTCAGCAAGCTCTTAGTCTGGCTAACCAGGGAGATCCTGGCTCCTGAAGGTGCTGTAGCACCTATCTGAGGGCAGCATTGGGACAGGGAGAGCCCCATATGAGGCCAGGGCTCTAACCACCCAAACCAGATTGAGGAACCCAAGAACCCCAGGCTGCAGCACAGCTCTGACACCTCATGGGCTCTCCTACTCTGGTGACTGGAGGGAGGGCAACTCAAGGAGCTTCCCCAAGTTGGGGCAGTTGGCTCACCCCTTTGGCTTTGGAAAAATTCAACAGGACAATTTTCCAGGACATTTTACTAATACAAATTTTCTTTTAATGCAAGATTTTTATTTCTCTTTTTGTTAAATAAATCTATATTCCAGACAAAACATATTTCAAATATCAAGGTATCCTTTGGAATAGAAAAGTAAGTTTCATTCAGTTCTACTTGTAGCTGAAACCATACCGATTAAACTATAGTTTGCATGTACAAAAATCAGTTTGTCCACATTAACCAAAAATTGTTTGTTTTGTTTTTCATTTTTTTCCAGCAGAGCCCACCTTCTGCACAGGTAGTTATTGATTTTTGTGGATCACTCAGATACAACCATGATCAATAAAATAGCAAAGACCACACAAAAACTAATTCATCCTGATATCAGAACAGGATTTATGGGAAATAAAGGACTTGGCCACATTTTGAACCAAGATTATAAAATTCTTATAGTTTCCTACCAAATGGGTATCAGGCAAATTTCATGCAATGAATGAGAAAGGACTTCTGTGAAAGCACAAATGGATTATTATATGATTATACTGTCAGTCAAAGTAATAATTCAAGCAGAGTCCAAAGGACAGTTCTATGCATTGTTCGAGCCTCTTTACCACTTAGCTACTGCTTTGCAAACATAACGTTTCATTTCATGTAGCTTAACCATGAGAAATTGTTCTAGTTGAGGTTCACCTCTACCCCACACCAATTAGTCTGAGACTTGAACCTCCCATTTTAAATATTGGTTATCCTTATTCCTGTTGAGAAGAGGTTCAGATCTGGACTTAAACTCTATAATTGAAATCTCTTAATTTCTCTCTCATGTATATAAACAGAGAAACAGCTTTTGTCTTTTATTACCCAGAAAACTTGAGTAGTAAAGCTGATTTAATGTGGTTCCCAGCTGATATGTACCGTGTTAAGGAAGATTTTGCAATGCATTTTGCATTATGTAAACACGCACAGACTGTGATGGAGTTCAAAGTGTCATATGATGCTAAATCATGACTGAGGAACCAAGTGTAAAAGAGCTGCCAATTTTAGAATTCATGTGTTACTGGTCTTGATCTTGTTTCCAGAAAAGACATACTGTCAAGGTTTAGGGTCAGGACTGCCCACTAGACCTGCAACTGCCGCTCTGTTAACCCCTCTCCCTTCCTATGGGGAAGGGAAAGGGAATAAGTGAAAGAGACTTATGGATTGGAAAAGAAAACTAAAACAGTTTTAATGAAAATAATAAAAATAAAATTAAATGTATATACAAATATATACAAAACCAATATAGAACCCAACCCCCTCTATGGCAATTACATCACTCTCACCACTGATGCTGTGGGGCAGGCACTGGCAAAGTCCCAGACTGGACTCAGCAACAGATGGGAACCAGGTTCAGAAGCTGGATTCAGGATTGAAGGCAGAGGTGTCTGAGTCCACCTCAGTTGCTGGCCATTGAGGAAGAAAGCTCAACCCTTGTGATCCCTCTGAACATGACATATATGGGATGGAATAATTCATTATCAGTTTAGTGTCACCTGTCTTGTCCACTCCTCCCCACAGTTGTGGCCTTTTATTTTCTGCACCTCCCAACAGGTACACAAGACTTAGTAGTGACCTTGGTCTGCACAGGAGCAAATATAAGCAGGAGCCTTTTTGCACACACAATTCCTTGGTGTTAACTCCAAACATCAAGCACTATCACTGCTAGAAGCAGACCCTGTCTGCAAAAATCTGCCGTTAACTTCAGAAAGTGCAGTTACTGAGAAGAGATTGGCTGAAAAGTAAATCTCTGAACAGAATTAGTTCTGTTCTAGCTCAAACCAGGACACACACTCAGTTTTTCTTCTCATTTGTTAACAAAACAAAAATGATATCTCTCCATTTAGTGACTGGTCATATAGTGATGGCTCCTGAGCAAGTGTAAAAAATGTCTGTGACCTGGAGGGAGAAGGAAGACCTCCAGGCCACGGTCTTAATTGATTTTTATTATGGGCTCTTTCACCTTCTGCCACAAAATCGGCTTTCAGTTAACTACTGGCACATCTGGAAAATTAAACTGCTTCACTGAAAAGGAAATTTCATCTTCAGATTCTTCACTTGTGATCATTTCTGGTATAAACAATCACATTAGAAGTCAGATATGACATCAAAGGACCCACCAACTTTGAAGAGAGAGCGCTAAAATCAGTAAATACTTCTATAGAAATGGCTTATTCTGTACTTTCATTTCAAAGTACTGTACAAATGCTTCAAACAAATGAGAACAACTTCATATGTGTGTGCAGAGTGCCCTGGCTAGCTTCAAGCAAACTGTATACTTGACCTGTACTTCAAAGGAAAGTTAAAGGGCTGCATAAAGATGCTGTTCCCAGAAGATTTAAGCGAGGTACCAGCCACTATCTTCCAATGGCTAGCTTCATTCAGTGTATAGCCTCTGTTCTTTCAGTATTAAAGCTTGAAACACTGACATTATGGATCACAAATACACAAGTTAAAAAGAGTGCTTCATCCCAATTAAGTCATCAGCTTTTACAGTCTGCTTGGAGTAATGTACACCCCTCGGCATGGGTGTAACTGCAGCAGAGTCTGGGGCTGGGGCTGCCACCCTGACAGCCTGTGCTGTGATAAGCTCTTGGTGGGCAGAGAGCAGTTTAAAAATAACCTGCCTATATTTATATATTGAGGATTTGCAGGCTTATATCTATATTTTCATATGTACAAATACTTCTAGTGTTGCTGTCTGGATGCTTTAGCTGGATATCACTTGATACGCCCTTCAGAAACTGCTAACTGGGGCTACTGGAATTCCAGGCAGTAAAGCCAGGGACAGGGAAAGGGTGGGAAGCACCATCTCTGTAAGGACAGATTCAGTTGAAGTAAAAGCTATTACTCCGCACCAGCTCTTTGTTGGTTATCTTTAACATTAGAAATCATGGGATACTGTATGAAAAACTAAATTCTTAGACAAGATAGATGTATATTTACCCCAGAACTACATGGTATGATTAATATTTTAAAAGTTAATATTTAAAAGATGAAAAAGGTTATTTTTAGAGAACCACGGGTAGTAAGACCAATTGAGCAAAATACTTAGCAGTTTATGCTTATGCTACAGTTTGCTATATTTATTGTTTGGCAAGCTAACAACTCGTTTTGGTGTTGCATAAAAGAAATAAATAAAAGGCAGGTAGCTCGGTACTGGAACACCTCAAAGTCTACACATTTTGCTCCAACCACTAAGAAATAAAGGAGGGATATTCTTCTCTTCCCATCCAGTATTTACAACTGTAATCTACTTTCATACCACACATATGGGCATACACACACACACAATTAAGTAGAAGAGAATTTGATAAAATATTGATTCTAAAAGTCAATGTATTCCTGTAATCCATGATAAAAAAATGGTATTGAAAAACCTTCATTGTCTCCCTCTGTTGTAGAACACTGCATCAACAGGTATTTAGTGAAGGTAGTTAAATCAGCCACAACAGCTTTTCTGCAAAAGCATCTGGGCATGGCAAGTAGACATGAAAATGCCTGCTTTGCAAGTGAAATGTGGCATTCATGCACAGTGATAGTCAGTGTTTGCTTTTCACTCACTTTTCCCTTAAAAAAAGAATGCTCTAACTACTCAGATGGAGGACAGAATCTTCAGTATTCAGACATATCTGTCAATCACACACCACCAATATAAGAAATACCGAAAAAAAACTGCACTCTCCGCAAACAGAGACTTGAGAATACAAATTATTCAGTGGATGCTTAACTATCATACTTACAGGAACCATTTCACAAAAGATTGATGTGCATGGAAATGGAGGCTAAATTAATCAGCCAAATTTTCACTGTTGCAGAACAATGCAATTTAAGAGCTCCAGCACCTTGCCAAAGAAAATTCACCTTTCCAAATTCAGTCCATACTAAAAGACATCTTATAAAAGAAAGACTACAGACTACTGAAGACAATGGGTCAGACTGTTGGATACAATAGGCCAAATTTTATCTCCAGTGTCATCCTATCTGAGTTACACCTGAGATTAATTTACTCTGTTGTCTCTGTAGGACAGCACTAGAATGAATACATCAACCTTTTAAACCCAAAGTGTCACTTTCATGCCATATTCCCTCCCTAGTGCTGTAGCTTGCTTAAATCAAAAGTGATGGATTAAGTTTACTACTAGTTCTTTGAAGCAACAGACGTTTGACAAAGAATTTGTTTCACAAGAATAATTTACTTTCTTTTTAGAAAAATTTTGTGAACAGCAACAGCTCTACTTGCCTATATCTGGACTTGTATATATAAGCACTGCTGTGTCTCCCAAAACAATAAAGAACTTAAAGATTAATAGCATGATGGTACCTTGGTAGGTCTTCTGTCTGCTTTCAACACCACAGAGTTACATAAAAGGTTAAGATAAAGGATGCTTAAAACACACTGTCAAAGATCAAAAGAAACCATGAATTCTTTCTTCCTGCATCAGATAGATTCAAAATTCACCTGCTGAGGTCCATGGGCCTTGAAATGAGATTAAAAGCTATTCTTCCACAAAGTATTAGTATTACCTGCAACGCCGGTATTAAGCAAGTAACATAGTTCCATTTTTTATTGAATAGTATCTCTCATTACTGTTACTGCCATCTACTAAAATCCAGCTAACATCAAATATATATGTATATAAGTTTGTATATATTTAACATATGTTTATGTTTTTCTCTAGTGAAAAAGATGTTAGTATATGGATTCCATGGTGGTCATGAACACTAGGCATTGTCAAAAGGTTGAAAACTGCAATTATATTTACCAAATCAAGGCATAAATGTCTCTCTCCTATCTCCTCAACTGGAACAGATACAATCTGGATCTATAAAGAAAGTTTATTACTTTTTTTTTTTTTTAATTAAAAACTTTAGGAAAACAAATGTTTTGCTTCACATTAAGATCTAGAAGATGTCTCAAAAGAACTTTAAGACTGTTTTATGACTGTATCAAGGGGGAAAAAAATAAAAGGCTGTTATTTCTAAGCTACATATTAGTTTTTCCTCAGTCTGGTCAAAATAAAATTAGTGTTGAAAATAAAATCACTTGCTCTCAGAAGTCTCTCAAAATGTTACTGACGTGCCCTATGCAAATTAGTCTATAATCTAGAAAAATTATTAACAAATGTTTAGACTTTAGTAGAGCCTAAATATGGGGATTTTGGTGAGTGTCAAGGGAGTTTTAGCATATGTTTATGCAAGTAAAGCATAAAAGAAGTGGGTTTACGCTTTAAGGAATATACAAGTGAAGCCACCCTTAAGCAAATTTGTTACTTGTTTCCTGATGCATAAAAATTACTCTTATGGCATCACTCTCTATTAATCCTGTCCCTAACATTCAGTAGCCATAGTCATTATGTCAAGTTTAACGAGTTGCTTACAAGCATTACCATATAAGAAATTAGAATTGTAATACTTACTCCAAAATTAAGAGACACATCCATGGTGGTATTAGGATGTAAGGATGTAATTATTATTATTAAGCTAAACTTAGCAGCTTTATTGGCTTAAATCAAAATGTTGTGATAGAGCAAAGTTAAAGAAAGAAATGAGGAAAAATGTCTCTGTGGAGACCATTGCCGGCATGGTTTTTGCTGGACACTAACTCTGAAGGACTTCTAAAGGGGTCTACTTCACATAGTGGCTGAATTTCAGTCAAGCATTGCTCCATGCATTTCTTCCCACAAAAAAATAGGTTTCAGCTGCATCTTGTGAATGCTTCTTAAAAGTATATACTTATGTACCTACTTATTACAACCCCAAATTACAGTCACATTCAATAACAGCTTAACAAATTTTAAATACAAGCAAACAACTGAGTAAACAATGTTCATTTCAATGGTTCCAAGGTCACAAAGAGCTCCAATTTGGTGATGCTACTGTGAAAGGACTGCACTGATGTACTCCACAACACTGTTCATGGGCTATGTGGTTTGGAAATCATGATTATTGTGCTTCTGAACAGGTGTATTAAAAACAAACCATTTAAGATTTTTCACACTTTACATTAAAATCTGTCCTATATCCACTGGTGACTTTCCAAATACATGAAGTCTACAATGTTCTGCATCTCTCTCAATAGTCCTTGTGTCATAGATATCTCTAAATCTATATGTTTTGTTATATCAGCTACAGCCTAAAATGGTGTTTATCAGGTCAGTACCAAAAGCTCCACAGACCCACCATGTCTCAGAACAGCCTTTTGTACTATTGAAAGCACACATTTTTTTGGTCAATAGTATCATGGGGTGTATTAAGAAGAGTATGACCAGCAGGTCAAGGGAGGTTCTCCTCCCCTCTGCCCTAGTGAGGCCACATCTGGAGTACTGTGTCCAGTTCTGGGTTCCCCAGTTTAAGAGAGACAAGGAACTACTGGAGAGAGTCCAGTATAGTGTTATGAAGATAGTTAAGGGACTGGGCATCTCTCTCATATGGAAAGTCTAAGAGCTCTGGGGCTGTTTAGCCTGGAGAAGAGAAGCCTGAGAGGGGCTTATCAGTGCTTATCAATTTCCAGAGGGCAAGTGTCACGATGATGGGACCAGGCCCTTTTCAATGATGCCCAGCAACAGGACAAGGGACAATGGGCACAAACTTAAACACAAGAGGTTCCATCTGTACATGGGGAAAAAATTCTTTCCCGTGAGGGTGCCAGAGCCCTGCAACAGGCTGCCCAGAGAGGTTGTGGAGTCTCTTCTGGAGAGATTCTAAACCTGCCTGGACACGATCCTGTGCAATCATATCTAAATGAACCTGCTTTAGCAGGGAGAACTAGAACTAGATGATCTCCATAGGACCCTTCAACCCACTATTACTCTGTGATTCTGTCATCTTTTTACATACCTTTTACCTTTTATGTCAGCTCAGCATAACTAAGAAGAACATCTTATAGTATAATGTGAGCAAGCTCTATCAGCACAATCTCAACAGCAATGCATTGTCTTAATATCCCATTAACAATTTTGGTTTATGACTTGTCCGTCAACCAGTTTTTAATCTACTGATTATGTGTCAGGTTGATTTGGAATCAATCAGATTCCTTAAACAAAATACATTGTAGCACAAGGTCAATTGCTCATATAAATATAAAACTAATACATCAATATTATTTTTGTCAAGCAGGATAACCACCTAAAAAAACAGCATCAAGGTGTTTTGACAGACTGTATTTCTCATAAATCCTTGATGGCTGGTATTCATAAAACTAACCTCCTTAGTGGCCAATTTAGCATCCAATATTATTTTCTTTTGTATTGCTAGGAAAGAATTGTAAGTACCTAGATTATGGAGATTATCTTTAGGAAATACTGGTTACCACCTTATTGTATATTATAAGCCTGTACATCTCTTTTAAGTATTGACTACTAAACACTCTTTAGAAGTAATTTTAAAGTTGGAAGTGTTTCCTCATCCTATAATTATATAGCCTTCTTTTTATCCAAATAAAGAGAAAATTGTTTTTTAGAAACTTCTTCCTTTTGACACGATTTTTAGAGATTTCTTATTTTTTATATAATAACATGCAATACTGGGGTTTTTTCTGCAGTTCTTGGACACCAGTCTTAACCAGGTATTTCACAGTATGGAAAATTTTTCGAGCAAGCAGACATCCAAACACCTCAGTTACCTTTTGTGAAGAAAGACAGGGAAGTGAGCACATATTGTGTTATTTCAGTATTATTTCAGCTTTCAGAACTCAGTGATACATCACTGAAAAATAGATGCCAAAGCTATTTTTATTTTCCATCCAATTTCTCCAGCCTGAAATGTGCTTAGCTTGCAAGTCTTTTGGGGCATGAATCATATTTTCAGTGTCGTGCATACTCAGTGCTGTTGTGCATGTGAGGTATGAGTATTAGTAACACCCAAGGTTCTGAACATTTGAGTAAATTATTTATCAATAACCACTAGTTTACTCTGCCAAGTTTTCTAAGATGGCAGATATCAATAAGGACTCTTAAAATTACATTTCAGGTTCAACATATACTTTTTTTAATATAAAGACATTTTCACAGCTTTGATAAGAACTATTATTATGCTATTAATATTGTATTAATTTCTAAAAACATAAATATAAGACTTAGAAATCATTATTTATAGGAATACTGCCAAAGAACTTTATAAGATAGTGTGGACACTACACTTGTCTTGTGTCAGTCAAGTCTATCACAGTAAGGTAAGATTTATAGAGCTAATCACCAGAATCATCTTTCTTCTATTTTATATTGCAAACATAGTTCCTGTGCTTGAGTTTTCAACTTTTGAAAGAGCACTCACATACAGAATCCTTTGAGGTACTTTTAAAGACCAGTCTAGTATGATTCACTTATTGGCATGAAAACAACAGTTTAATTCCTTTGAATCCTTTAATTTACCATCTAATTCTATAGTCCAAATAGATGCTGTTGCTGAGCAACAACATACCTTAAGCAGCAGAAAGACATTGTAAGATATAGTTTCCTGCAAATCTTCTTTTATTGAAATAACCTAAGATGTTTATTATAAGCCTTATTTTTAAAAGTTAATGGGTTTTGCGGACACTGGGCATAATGTGTGCTATAAAACTAAGCCTAGATTTGCATACACAATAGTATAATAAAATTTGGACCCGCTAGTCCATAGTGATTTTCTAGGGATAATAATTTCAGCATTAACAATTTTAACTGCACAGAAAAAATTACACAGTACCAAACAATGCCTCCAAAGTATTCATAGACCAGGTGTAATGAGGTTCATTTACAGGAAAAATGTCAGTGATTCCTTTTTTCCCTTTTCTCAGAAAAGCAGACAAGTGCACTTCCTTAGCATAAAATTACTTTTAAAAATTAAATTGGAAAGAATAATGAAAAGAGGAAAATTTGTAAAAGAAAAAAAAAGGATGGGATGAAAAGTCTTTGATGTATGGAGTAATAATGCCCCTCAGATCACTGTTCTTTCTAGGTGTTGATATGGGCGAAGTTAATGATGAGGAGGTAAGTGACAAGATTAATAAAAACAACCATTATGACAAGCTTAAAGGAAAGATGCTCATCCTCTGGAAAGTTTGCTTCAGCTTGTTATTGCTCAAGCTGGCAAGTATCATGTCAATAACTTAAACAAATAGCAAAACCCAGCAAGATCTCTGTAACTTCACCTACAAGCTGAAGTAAAGCCACACAAGGTCCTTGGCTCGGTCACATAATTCATCAGAGAACATAACAGCTAGGGCTGCCTTCTTTCACCTTGCAGTGCAGCAAATAGGTGAATATGTGTACTAGAGGGGAGTATAGATATTCCAAAGTATACACTAAAATAAAAACATACCAAAAAAGCCATCACCACCCAAAAAAACCCCAACAAAATCAAAAGATTTTCCATAGTATTCAGTTCCTAATTTTTGCACTGTAAAAATCTCCTTCTGGCCTTTGTCAAAGATTGAGAAATACCAGATCACTATAAATGCAATAAATATTGTCAGCACGGCAAGCCTCAGGATTCAATCCCTTCATTTTTCAGATGATATAAACACAACAATAATTAAGAATAATAATAAAGTGCAGAAGTGGTAGAATAATTTCCTGGCTTTTCTCTCAAAATTAAAAACTTTTTATACATCAGCAACAAAGTGATAAATGTAAGAAAAGAATGATGTATAACCTTGTGTAATGCAAGTGTATCAGCAAATACCCTTAAAAGGCTGTTTCCTACTATCTAGTCTTTTGCACAGAAAGCACTGCTATTTCAAAGTCATTTGGCATGCTTTTATTATGTAAATTAAATGAGGTTGATAATTGTCAGCAACATGTAACACCAGATTACAATATCCATATTGCCTTGTATTATATTAAAATACAATGCACTTTCCAGTCCTGTGTATTGCCCCAAGAAGCATGCCAGCCATTCATTAAATTACAGCCTGCAATCTTTGGGGAGAGACCATAGCTTTATTAAGGACAAGATTTAGTGAAACAGTGTAATTTACATATCAAACTCATCGTCATTATACCACATAATCTAAATCTCTTGTAGGACTACTTGATGGTTCCACAATTAAAAGCTTGTTAGTCACATCATTCCCCTCCTGTTTTTAATCATAACTCACATGGTGTGGTGCAACCTGCCTTAGACATTTTACAAAGCTGGGGAGTACAAAGCTGGGGGGAGGAAGAAGAAGAAGAAGAGAGGTTGGCACTGCCTGTCAGGAAACAATCCCCACTGTAAGCAGCACAGCACTCGTGCTGCATTGGACAGACAGAAGTGTTGTGAAACAGAAACAATATACATCTCTTCTGTCACCCACACATCTCTCCTCAACTAAAATGGTAGGATAATAGCATCTTGTATTTTCATGTTTTTGCAGCTACTGACTTAGATGTGCATTAAGTATGATGTTCAGATATTGATGTTTGTTCTCACACCAGTAACAAACCCCACTTGTAAAGTCAGTGCCTTTACCACACCTGGAAAAATCAGAAAAGGTGTACCAGGTAGACACAGAAAAACAAAGGCTAAATTTTCCTTATAGCACAGCACGCGTCTGGAATCATCAGAGTTTGTATGGATTTACATTACCCTAGACAGTCTTTGTGCATTGCCACATGTACTCCCTGCTACAGGGAACAATTCTCATCCCAAATCAAATCAGAAGTGTGAAAGAATCCCATTAATATCAGCTCTGTATTTCTGCCTCTGGATTGCTTCAATTAAGTCAATTACTTTAGACCTAACCTATAATCAGATGGTAGGATTTGTCCTTTGAAAGAGACATTATCAGGAGGAAGTGTACACCCCTTAGAGCAGACTGAGATTGCAGGATATGTCAGATAAGAGGGTAAGCATGAGTCATTTTTTTTCTTCTCTTCTTATCCCTTCATTTTGACACTGTATTAAATCCTGCTGGCAGTCCCTCTGCAACATTTTCCAAATCCACTCATTCTGCTCTCTTCCCAAAGAAAAAGAGAAAATTTGACCTTGACCTTGATTTCTTAAAGTCTGCCTTTCAAATATAAAACTGATAAACTTTACCTCGTGTGTCGCTTTGTCCATATGGCCAGCCTGAAGACACCATTAAATCTCTTTTGTACAGTTCAGCAACACCAGACTGGGAAGGTTTCCTTTTCAAAGTCAGGCCACCGTATTCTCTACCTTGAAGAAAATCCAGGCCCACCTTCCACTCACAGGGAAACAACTAGATGAATCAGCTTCCAGAAGAACAACAACAACAAATTATATAAGTGTGTGTTGGAGTATATGAAACCATTCAGAACAGCATGTAGCACTCTTCCACAATAAATGTATTGTCACAGTCATTGTCCAGTGTGGGCAAAACATTCAGCAGCAAGTGGTGTGACTTCAGGTCATGCAAAATTTTGGTTGCCTCAAATCACAGCAATAACCTATTCCTTTCCCTTCATCCTACCAGGTCCCTCTGCATTGCAGTGAATCAAAACCATCCCATAGTGCCAGCAAATACCCCACTCTTCCACTGCTGGGAGAAAATAAAATCCTTTTCCCTCTCTGCCTCCCACCCTGCTACAGAAATTGTCCATCTTAGTTTTCTTGCACCTACCAGGTTGTGATTTCTCAATGGGATCCCATAGCAAAGAGTCCCATAGAAACACACAAAATCTTTCACTGTGTTTTGCTTGTTTTAAACTTAATGCTTCAGAGCAAACTTTTGGCTGCTAATAGTTCACTTGCTCTGAGAAGCAGTCTCTGTTACTTGTTCCAAGTTTGCTGTGACAGTCATGCTTTTAAAGACCTTCACCACCTTTTTGCAGAATAAAGAATCCTGAGCTTTGTAACCTCTGCTTTTAAGAAATCCAGTTGCTGTTCTGTGATATGAATTTCTCTTTACCCTGCTTTCCTCTATCTGCTATATCTTTTTGAGATGGATGTCAGAAATGGTACAGTTTCAAGATGCAGAACACCACAGATACACTGGCAGAATAATTACATTTTGTTCCCAGTTTCTTCTCCTGAAAATCCATCATTTGTTTTGTCTTTTTGACTTGTCAAACTGCGTAAATATTTTCAGAGAATTTTTCTGGTCACTTCAAGATCTCTTCCCTGAGAAAAAGAGCCTCTTTAAGGTCCATATTTATGTGTGAAGGATTAGTATTGTTCCACCATGCCGTGTAGATGGCTTTACATTCCTGTTGGTTGATAGAGCAGCAGATGATTCAGGAATCAGAGCCTTGTCTGCAAGGTTGTGCAGTCAGTTTTAGTACTCTCCCATTATTGGTTGATGTTATTAACATCACAGAATTTAGCAACTTTGTCCACTCACCAATTGGCATGACTATGAATCCATTCAGTACTACAAATTCCTCTATATGTCCTGATAGGCACTTGCTAAACATATCTGACAAACTTATTGGTAAAGATCACGTGATTCATTCAGCTTGCATTTAAAGTTGAAAATGGAAAAATTCAGATGATAAATTAGTTGGAATTTAAAGTAAAAAGCCAATTAAACAAAATTGTGGGAAATTTACCATCATATAACTTACTAAAGCTACTGTTGGACTCTTTCTGTTGCTAACAATTTAAAAATTAAGGGTGAAAAGTGATTAATCTGGGGGGATTTTTTTTTCTTAAGCGCTATATTCAATTTCTGACAATGATAAATTCTTGAGCTTTCATTACTCCAGAAGTCAGACCATAGGTCTTTGGCCTAAAGCCTGTGATTTTATGCGTACAAAGACAGCTTTCATGACATTTGTCAAGGAATTATTAACTTCAGATCTTGCAGATAGTCATTATAAAAATTCCGTGGAAAAATATTGGTTAATGATTTATTGCAGGATACAATAAGAAAACCACAACTAAGAACAACTTTTAAACCTGCAAAACATTCTGGTGATTCTTTACCTGCAGAGGTCTGTGTTGCCTCAACAAGGGGTAGCGCTCAGGTTAATGCTTATGTGCCCTGTGACTAGGCAGAGTTACTGAAGGGGGGTGAGACCCTCCACCAAGCAAAGGCAGCAGGAACTTGTGCATCCACCAGACCTTTTCCACCCCAGGGCTGAGCCTGCCCCTGCCAGAAAGATGCTGGACACAGCTCATACTCCTGAAGCTCCTGCTGGGCATGGGACAAGACCCAGGCAGGACATAGGACCAAATCTTTGCCGCTTTTGAACTGGTCTTTCAACTTCTATATCAGAGCATGTTCTCCACCTTTCCTTACCTTTGACCAGCTGTGTTAGCCTTTATTTTCATATACTTTCCCTTCACAGTCAACCTTAAATTCTAATAAGAAATTTAATTAATACTGTTTTAGTCCGTTGTTCCACAAGCTAATATAAACTCACTTTTCCTTTCCTTTTCTTCTCTTAAAAAGTTGCAAATATAAAATGCCAGATAACTTAAAAAGGGTTAGGGAGAGGAATCTCATTGCAAGAAAGACACAAGATCCTCTGAGCTCAAAGAATTTATAAAATAAGTGAAATAGAAAAAGAATCTGATGTTTCTGTGTTTTCAGAGAGAAAAAAGGGAATTTAGGTATATGATTAAAAGATTTTTTTTTCCCTCTTAAGCAGCTTCTAATTTTATCTTGTGCTTCTGCCCCTGAATATGTGTATTTCAAGAGAATAATTTAACTCCACTTCGTACTGACATTAGGATTTATTTGATACTCAGATCTGGACCTTTTGAAAAACCTAAAATAAAAAGGTAAACAAAATCAGCTAATAAATTGGCAAGAAATATGTGAAAGAACCACACATGCACATACACCCTGTGGCCAAAAGAAATCCTCTGTAAAAAGAACATTCTCCTGAGGGAACTATCTCCTTTTCTTATCTGGCACCCTGTCCTTCCTTTTTGCTCATTCACTATCAGGGCCTATATTTATTATCTGTTGCTACCTAACTTAGATTGCAAGTTCCTTAGGGCAAGGACCTCATCTTCTTACATGTCCGTAATGTACCATGAACACCTCCAGCCCTAAACAAGTAATAAGCTCTGCGGACTCAATTTGATATCCATTTCAATGTGTGGTGAAGGCTCACCATGTTTTCAGAGCATAAGGTCCATTTCTTTCTCTTAATGGCTGATGCTGGACAAGCATAAATATAAATCCATATTTTTCTGGCTTCTGTTGGAGCAAACTTGCTCATTAAAGTTGCTGCTGACAGTGACCTTAGGCCAGTCTAGTCAAATCCAAGTCTTGGCAGTTAACATTTTCTTTCAGTCAAAATTCACTGCACAGATTTCCTTAGGTAGCCCTCTTGGTTCTTTATAGTCATCTGCTACTAGCACAGTTTTAAGTTTGAATAACCAGAAGATCTCCTTCTGGCAATCTCTGCTAGTCCATAAAGAATCTAGAAAGGACTGTTCAAATGAGAAAATAAAACCTCAGTTTTAGTCACTCTGTTTTCTAGCAGTCATCTCCTTATTGAGAGAAGAAAACACATTAAAAAATCAGCTCTCCTGAACACTTAGAAAATATTTCCTCTGTTAAGCAACAAATTTCCTGCTTCCAGGAAACTTTTAGAAATAAGTTAAATAGCTAGAAAATGGGATTGACCTATTTGCCTTACTTGGAAAACTGCCAACAGGCATCTCAGTTGTTCTGATCAACATATCCTCTTATCATTTCTCAAAAACCATGATATCAAGCATGCTGAGCTACCATGAGATCTTCAAGTAAAACAAATGACTACTATTCCCACTAGAATATCTTGAACCCTTTGACATTTGGGGGTGAGACAGGTCGTTGATTGGAAGAGAAAGACCACTTCAGTTTCTCCAGCTAAGAAGGGCTGTCTCACTTAGGATTCAATGTAATGTGGAAGCCCTTTCAAGCTCCTCAGAAAAGAAGTTGCACTGTCCCAGTCGTCATGATGATGCACGTAGGATGGTTTTTGCCTACAAGGTCCAAACTTACGTTGATCACTGTCATAGCCCTCAAATGAGGGTTGGAGAATGTGAGGAGCTGAAGACTTACTAGAAACCTCCGTTCTAGTCTGACCCCCATTCTGAATGTTGAGTGAAATGTTGCAAACTTCCCTCAAACAATATTCACCGTGAATATTTAGGATTTCTGAATTATCAAAATAATGAATCCAACATTTATCATCTTTACCCCCTCTTTAAAACCTGAAGAAGTAGATTTTCAGAAATAAAAGTTAGTTCGTGGCATGTTGCTGAGTGTTGTTACTGTTTCCTAGATATTCTTCTAACCCTTCTTCTAGCAGGGGTGTTTGGGCACATACCCCTCCACACACTGGTCTGTCAGAAACGGTTACTAAACAGAGCACAAGCATCTGCTGGAAAATCCTTGCCTGTTAAGAAAGCAGCCTTGTTCCTTCACACAGGTGAGCTGTCACTGCAATTTTCCTCTAACAGTTTCCACAAAGTGTCATCATTACACAACACCAGATCTTTTTTTCTGATAGCTGAGATGAGGTTACTTACTAGTGTTTAACAAATGTCACAAAGACCCATAACAGCAACTGGGTAACATGGTGTTAATAGGCTCTATAACAGATTTTTTTTGTTGTTGTTATATGCTTATGGATTTTGAAAGGTAGGATTATACCAAAAGCCTTACTGTAAAATCAGAAAGGTGAAAAGCATGCACATGTTACACAGAATGTCAGGCTTAATGAACACACTAGAGTCTGTCATTGCTGAGGGATGGGGAAGTAGAAGACTCTTTTTAACCCACAGATCTCCTGAGGGAAGAGTACTTAATAACTTACTAAGCTGCAGCAATTTATTATTTTGGAAACTACTTCATAAAATGGCAAGATTAAATTATTCAGTCAATGTTGCTAAGTTAGCTTGTGTTGTGAATGCACTGATCATATAAAAGCACTCAGTGACCCGTTTATCACATTGCTTACCACTTAATACATGTCAGCTGTTGTCACCAGCACATTTTTTTCCTTTTGTTTTAAGAACACTAATTAATAGATTGCTATAATGAATCAACAGCAGTCAACATGTAAATGTTGGTTGAAAAATGTAGTAAACAGACTAATATGCGTTTGGTAATGACATCCTAATGTTTTGCTTAATCGTTATAGGGTAACATAAAGAAACAACCATACAGGACCCAATGAATAGTCAATTGAGTTCAACACCCTTTTTCTGAAAACATTCGAAATAGAAAATATTGTTTCCAGATGCTCAAGAATCATGCTCTATCTCTTAGTGCTAAAATGGTAGGTAAAGGCTACATGCAGCCAAAGGAGAGGGGGGTGTATCTTGGCCAGCTCCCACCAGTATTGTGATAATCCTTATGAAAGTTCATACAATCTATTAACTTGCCAAGCACTGATCATAAGGCTTCAACAGAGCTATGATGAATCCACAGAAGTTCACTAGCTCGTAAAAAAGGAAAAGCGTAGAGCTTCTGCAGAGAAAATCTTCTCACCTACTGACACTATTACAACCCATGACTGATTTTCTCAGTGAAGTTCAACGTTAGAACTGTTCAGGCCTTGGATCAATAATTCCTGATTGAATAATAAATAAATTTTATATATATATGTATATATATACATGCACATACACTGAGTTATGTTTAGGCCTCTTCAAAATGCATTCAGGAGTTTGAAAAAAAAGTCCACAATATTCTGCAGCCTCTAAATCAAATATATTAACTAAAATCATTAAAAGCTTGTTGGTTTTCCATGAATAATATAAAACAATAAAGAATTATCTTTGTTCCTTTCCATCCCTCTCTCTTCCTCCCCTAAAAACCCCACCTCTTCTAATATCAAAAAACCTCAAAAGAAGCACACAAAAAACTGGGAAATTAAAAGTTAATTTGTCTGTGAGGGTTTTCAGGCCTCATGACAGATTGAGCTCCTGCCATTGGAGGACACCTTGGAAAGTCCCTGGACTCTCCCTGGAGCTGGAAGCATTTTATAGCACTCTAAAGAGACATTGGCACACATCTACCAAGAAATAAAGAGAAGAATGGCTAGGCAGACAAAATGGGGAGTTTACAGCTCCCATTACCCAATGTTTCAAGAAAGCAACATTTGAAGACTGAATTAGACTGACCTGCTCCTGTCTCTTGTACCAATCACCAAAACCATGTCATATTCCTGTTTCATGTAACTGAATAACTTGGATCTGCATCAATGCCTTCCACTGCTTTCCTGTCCCAGCCGTGTGGTTGGTACAGAGCATACAGGTAATATCTGCTGTATGTGAGAATTTGAGAATGTTCTTACATGTCATATTAGGTCCAAACTTGGCAAGAGTCTCTTCTATTTCAGGCTTCTTCAATAACCAACTACCATTTATCTGTGCAAACTTTTTTGTGAGCAGCCTACCACTGAGCAAAAACTTCCTGCACTTAAATAGATCATCTTAAAATGGAAAGAGACATATAGGATATATATTTGCAATACCCTATAATTTACTGAAATATTTAAGGAGTTCAGACAGAGTAACCTGTTTTTAAGAAGAAAAATAATAATCTGCACTCAAATGAGGTTTTGTTCTAATATCATAATTACTAGATATGCAAAAAAAAAATATGAAATAATGAAATGCTCAAGGCAGAAATTCAATTTCTCAAAAGTTATCGAAATACAGTTACTATAAAAATAAAGTTATTATATAATCACATTTTTGTATGTCAAAGATCAAGCTGTAACTACTAACTTTTCTGATACTTCTCCTATACTGCATGAAAAAATTATTTAGACACATACATATATTGAAACATTATTTTGCTGTGCTGGATGACTTGCAGAAAATATAATAACATTCTAGCCTGATCTATATTTAGTTTCAAAACATTGGAAGATCTCAGTAGGAGCAATTTTCTTATATCTTTCTTTTTTTCTTTTCACAATCAAAAATACCTTCCTGTTCAGATAGGCAGGTGTAGATATACAAGCATACTTGCACTGCTAGAAGCATTGATTTTTTTTTTTTTTTTTTTCCCCTTTAATATAAATCAATGGTAAAGTGA
>VYZX01023445.1:73449-89836 GCA_013401335.1 Brachypteracias leptosomus
CCTATATTATCTTTTATATTATCCATACTCATCCACACTGCTTTCTTAAAGCTGTCATTCCTATACTCACTGAATTAATAACAGCAAAACAACTAGATATGCCTAATTGAATATTTCAGTCACCTTTCTCATCAATGAGTTAAAGCAATATATTTTGAATTTAAAATATGCTAATGTAGCTGATAATTCAGCTCATCGTACACCTGTAATTTAAGTTTCTCTGTATAAAACAGCAGTTTCTTGAAAACAAGATGAATTATTCAGAGTTCGTAATGAACTCAAAACCACAAATCATGTTTCAGTGCTTTCAAACTCTCAGTATGATGGCTAAGAAGCTTGCTGTAGGTGTTAATTAATGGCTGCATTAATTGTTAATTAGCAAGTGTTAAAATGGTAACAGGAATGAATGCAGAATACATTCAGACTTTCCTTGGGTATCCACTTTGTAAGAGTGGCCGACGTATCTAGAGGCCTTGATATTTTAGAGAAAGTATTTTCTGGAGACTCAGAGTACAGCCATGACCATTGATCTTATTTGGCTCAGTCTTGGTAGGTTTGCACTTACTCCTCTGCTGGGAATAGAGAAGTATCAGTTGCCCGAGCCACATAGTGAAACAAACAACACTTTATTTATATCACTGTGTGCACTGAAAAATTCTAAAGCAACAAATTTCAGCTAGAAAAAAAACCCTTAATGATGTCTTCACCAATAGTAAATATATAGTTGTATATTACCCAAACAAAATCTACAAATGAAACAAAAAGGGGCACCCAAACTAAAGAGAGAAAGTTCAGTAACAAACTTGTTGTTCAGTGAAATACTAAACAGTGTACTTCCAGTAACAAGACCAGCATTTATTTCACAGCAATTTAATCCTCAGAAATTCGAAGGACAAGCACATTTTACTTTAGAAATAATCACCAATCTTTACTTATGTTTCAGACTTTGAGATTCTAAAGTGAATCATAAATATTTCATACAAGTATTGTTCTGTGGTACCCATCTGGAAGAAGAGTATTTTCTCCTTGGTTGATTAAAACTTTATTGACCTTACTGTCTGTCAGGTTCTGCTAAGGGGATTTTTGCCAAGCAAATTTTTAATATTGTACTTGCCAAAATGCATCAACAGATTCTGTAAAGGGTAATCGTAAAACCATGGGGAACATTTAATATTACAGCTAAGACCATGGCATTTACATTTTAACTTTTGCTTACTTTCAGATTTTCTGCAGTTACAATGGGAAAATGAAGTGCACACAACACAAACACCTCTGCATAAAACAGTGAACTGCCATAGGCTTGATAATTATGGGATGTCATAGCCTTATTTGTCAGTATTTCCAATTTCCTTACTTAACTCAGTTTATGACAAAATTCTCCTACAAAATCTCCTGTTGTTTTTTTTTTTTTTTATCCTGACNACCTCCTCTAAAGCCCCAGGTCCTTTTCAGGCTATATAAGTACCACTCATCTCTTCGTATGGTATAGTTTGATCCTACCCATATGTCTAATAATATCTTAATTAACCTTAAAATAGTTATCTTTAAAACAAGGGTGACCTGGAATGATCTAATATTGTCAAGCCTACCACAGCTATTTAGGATATCTTACCTGGAGTGAAATGTCATGAAGAATCTGGAAAACACATTTAGTCTGATGGTGCAACAGGACTTCAACAGAGGCAGTGTGCTAAAAGAAAATGCAATAGAGCCATTGATTTTGCTTTTATTATATAGAAGTCTCAATGTTCTCTTAAAATAATAGGCTTCCAATGGAAAAAAAAAATTAGGATTGCATTTTCTTCCAGATAGAAAATAACCAAAGTCAAAAGAGTTCACAAATGTGTGCAAAAAGGAGTATCACTACAGACAAGGTCATAGGATTACATTGCTGTTTAATGTTTAGATTTGAAAAATGTTTGAGGCAGAGCAGACACATAGAAAGTGCACCAATTGGTATATAAACAAGACCATATATGTTGTTTTTGTAGATAGATGGGTTCCACTAAATTTGAGTTAAACTGAAGGGGAAAACAAGAAGTCTTTGTTGAATTGTCCTTCCCAGTTAACTCACAAAGAGCCCTTATTCCCCACCATCGTCAATAGCAGCAACTTATAGCATTTCATATCTTCAAAGGCTCATTTATCTTACCTTATACCTGTCAGTGATCCCTTTCTACTAAGTGCTGTACAAACACAGCACCTTAACAACCTCCAGCCACAAGACAAGAGTTAATCACTAGACTGATAGAGGAGGAAACTCAGCTACACAATGGGGCAATATTACCCAGCATGGCAGGGGAGTGTCACGTTTTCATGCAGTCAAACAGATCATTATAATATTGCAGAGGCAACCCAGAAGTAGTTCTGATTTAACTCAGCATAAGCCACTTAGCTTTTTGAGTAGTTTTTGCACTGCAATGATGAAAATACACAACCCAGGTATTGTAAACATAGTTTGGGCCAATATATATGCTCTTTATTGCAGTCACAGCAGCAGCTTCATGTGAAAGTTACATTACTGAACTAAAAGAAAGAAATAAAAAGTAAGCATGTGGCCCACTACATGTTGTTTAAAGAAAAATATTCTTTTTTAAGACAACATTATTTCATACTCCCTTTTTCAGTCTGCATCCTCCATGCTACATTTAGTTACAGCTGCTACATCAACAGCCAGAAGGAGGTTCATCGTTTTTCCCAAACCACCCTGCCTAAGCAACTTGACCAGTGGGGAATTACAGTGAACTAGAGGAGACAATGTGGCAGAGGAGTGAAATACCAGGATATACTTTAGTTAGTTTAGCAAGTGCTTCTGTCTTGTGGCAAGCCAAAAATATATCCCCTGAGGTTTCCATTCAAAAAAATCACTTGCCCATATGGAGTCTGTTAGCACATCTGTTCAGAAAAATAGGTCACAGATATGTAAATAAGGAAATTAAATCAATAAAAATAATCCACTTTGCATTCATAATTTCTGACCCAAATAAGATGCTGACCTCTAGAACTGTTAAATCTGCTAGTAGATGGCAAAGATCCAACAGTGGAAAAATTTGTTTTTGCAGGAACCACCCACAAACAAATTTACAGCAACAAACAAGCACCACAACAATATTTCTACATATAGATGTGCTGCAACAGCTGGTTTAGGTAACATGTTTTATTTTGTGCAGCAGCAGTGATTAGCTCTGCTCTTGTACTATATTTATACCCCTGTTCTTTTTTTCATTAGCTCCACTCCAGAGCTATGATGACACAGCATTCACTAGTACACCTGCAGCAGGAATGGATATATCCAAAGCCGGATTCATGACTTTCAATTACAGAGTAGATTCCCACATCTGAGAGATCAGATCTGAGCCCTGAGATTACAAACGTTATATCAGAAACTGAAGTAACCCTCACAGGCCCTGTGCTGATTTCTCCATATCCATTCTCTGAATCCTTCTCAGAATCTGCAAGGAAATGTTGGTGTACTTGCAAGATTTAATATATGAAAGACAAAACTCTGAATTATGTTAGATGTTTTTCAATGCTTGCTGTAAATTGTTGGGAAGCTTTGCCTGCTTGAATTCTTTCAAACAACCCTATACCAGAAGCTCAGCTTTACAGTGGCTCAACCTTAGTGGACTTCAAATTAATAGACATGTAACTATTTATATCATGATAACACATTTTTTCTGCATTGCACTTTGTCAGCATCCCTTGTGATCCTGTTAATCTAATTCAAACACACAAACTGTTATCCTGCATTAGGTCTCTATTCTGGCCATACTGAAAAGGTTTCATTTCAGCTGCTATTGTTCTCTATTAACAGAACTGCCTAAGAGATAGAAAAAGGATCCATGTTTGCTCAGTATGCTATGGATTTGGAGAGCTCATACTTAAAGTGCAGACAGATGGGAGCATAAGGAAACAGTAACACAATACTAGCAGCGTGAAGCAAAATAGCAGCCTAAGCACCACTGTTATACCACTTATTTTTAAGATTCTTTGGTTGGCTGTGTTTATTTGGGTTTTGGTTTGTTCTTTTTTGATAACAAAGTTCATTTAAAGGATACTATTAGAAGAGATAACACACTATAGCAGCATGGTTTGGGGGATTTCCTGCAATGTGCAAGACAGGTAAGCTTGAAATGCAACATTTTAGTATCCAGGACCCAGCATCAATTCACAGAATCACCCAGGTTAGGAGGGCATTAGGAGCTCACCAGACCAATACCCTGCTAAAAGCAGGATCAGCTCTGAATTCAGATGGAGCTTCTCAGGGCTTGTTTGATTTGGTACCAAATATTTCCAAAGACAGAGATTGCACAATCTTGTTGGAAAATATGTTCCAATGCTTGACAGTCCTAACGGTGGTTTTCTTCCCACCTCCCAGTATTCAGTTAGAACATCTCCTGTTAAACTTTTGACCAATTATCTCTCTCCTGCTGTGCATCTCAATAAAGAGACGATCTCTGGTTTCCTAGTAATCACCTCTTGCACACCGGGAGGCTGCTACTAGTTGTCCCTGAAGCCACCTCACCTCCAGGCTGAACATGCCCAAGATTCCTGTTCCCATAGCCCAGAGTGTTATTGGTCACCTTTGTTGTCAGGAATCACGACTGGCTCATGGTGAGCTCTTTTCTCTCCAGAGCCCCAAGCAGAACTTCTCCCCAGTGTTACTGTAGGGGCTTCCTTCCCAAGTGCAGGACTTTGCATCAGTCCTAGTTGATTTTCACGAAGTGCCTGTTGATCCATTACACCAGCCAGTCTAGATTTCTCTGAATGACAGCTCTGCCCCTGAGCATTAGCAGTTACATTCTCCAACTTTCTGTCACGCAGAAAGAAACTTGACAGAGGTGCATTATGTCTCCTCTACGCCACTGAGAAAGATACTAAACAGGAGAGGTTCCAGGATAGACCCTTCGAGGAACTCCACTTCTAAACAGCCTCCAGGTATAATATGACCGCTAACTACTACATTTTGCAGCCTTAAGTGCAGCCAGTTATTTTCACCTCTCTGGTATTCCACTCATCTAGAGTATAACACAACATCCCAACACAGAGACAAGGGATGCTGCAGGAGACCATGTTGAAAACCTTGCTAAAGTCAAGATAGACAGATGGCCACCGCTGCTCTTGTCTCATTCACAAATTTAGTAATTTGATCATATAAGGCAGTCAGGTTAGTCAGGTGTAATTTGCCTTTGATAAATCCTTCCTGGCTGTTCCCATTCACCACCTCCTCAGTGTCCAGAAATGGTTTTCAAGAGGACTCACCATGTGGCCTTACTGAAAACTCAATAGAGGCTGACTGGCCCATCATGACCACTAAAACTGTAATGAAGAGTTGGAAAATAATCAGAAGAATCTCAGTAGCCTAGAGAAATATGCTGACCGGAATCTCATGAAGCTCACCACAACCAAATACAAAATCTTGTACCTTCAGTGGAATAGGCAGAATAGAGAAGGAGCAAGAATCTTCTAAAGAGGTGCATAGCAGAATTAGAAGCAAAAATAGCTGCAAGCAACCTGAACTAACTTTGAAATTAAGCTTACAATGAGAAACAAATTGGAACAGATCTCCCAAAATCTGTTCCATCCTTAATTATTTCATGATTCTATGACAGATAAACAAGAGCAACTAGAAATTGGCTGAAGCAAATCACGGCAGGAGAAAATAAATTTCTTTCCCTAGTAGCATTATGAATGACACATGCTAGGTAAGAGCAGAGTGAAAAGTGTTTCATGTTGGTATATCAATAAGTATAATAATTAAATCCTCTTCTAAGAAAGGACATAATCAAGAATGGATATAATGAGTTGGAAGACATGTAACTTTATGCAGTTGGTAAGTAATTTCATCTAATACCAAAATCTTCAGTTTATATTTACGCAGGTTATTTATTATAGAATCTACTTTCTCGTAAGAGATGAAGCAGCAGTATGCTGTCAGGCACGACAGCAATTTGACTTTGATTCCCCTCTGGCACAAGCGTATCTTGGAGCAAAGAAGACAAGATCAATATAGGATGCATGCTCCTACTACTCAGCTGATGCCTCAACAAGCATTACCTCTCCACTTATTTCCACATTTCTCTCACTCCCAGGGTGTGCTTGTGTTCCATAGAGATCTGGTTCAGATGAGAGGCTTTTTCTGGGTTCAGATTTCAAGATGATACAGAAAAAAAAATCTCAAACCAACCAAACAAAACCAACAAAAAACACCCCCAAAAACCTAAAACAAAACAAAACAAAAAAACAAACCCTGAACTATCCAACATCATCTGAGATCTTTAAAGTAAGAAGACCAGTACCTGAATGTATATGTTAGTAATTCAAAATTGTAAGAACTATTGCTCTACTCATTTCTCTTCTTTCCTAAAGCATGATAAATGTTATTAACATGTTAATAAACACCAGTAAAAATTATAATGAAATACATTTTACTCTTCAATGTTATATGAAAGTATACATGAAAAAAGTATGAAGTATTCTCATATCATATCAACTCAATCATAGTGTTGAAAGGTCTAAGTTTCTCATTTAGATGGTTTCTAACAAGTCTAGTTAATTTTCTTACAAGGGAATCTTTATCTACCCAACGTAGCACTGGAACAATCTACAACTGTCCTCCCTCTACTGAAGTTATATTCTCCTTGATCTTATGTACACATCATGGAGATATGCCAGCATGAGGTGAAGGGGGAACCTTCTGGACAAATTACACTGAAAAAGATAAAATTTAGAATCTCCTAGAGAAAGCATATTTTTACCTATTATTTATTCTCTAGCAAATTGCAAATTAAATACTTGCAGAAAAATGATAGAGAACATCAAGTTAATATCTAATTAATAACATCCAGTGTAAGAATGGACTTTTTCTCCATCTTTTCAAGGATAACAGCACAGAAAAGAAAATTCTGTCTAAAGATAGAATTAAAAAAAAATGTCCTTGGCTCCAAGATGGGAAATAGTTCTTTAAGATTACATTGCAAAAATAAATTTAATCCTACTGAAAAAATGTTTTTATTTCTGCTAATCTTAATAGCATATTGTTTACAAGTTGGGAGATGGACAGGGCTATAAGCTCAGCTGATGAAAAAGTATTTCATTTATATTTCATTATATTTATATATACTTTGTTGGTTTACATATATATGTACCACTAAAAAAAAAAAAAAGTTAATGACACTATGGAATTCTCTAATTTTCTTTCAAAATCTTTTATGGAAATATCCACCAGCAGTATTTGTTCTCATTGGCTAAGGGTGTTGAAAGAAAAGATAAGACTGCATTTATTGCAGGGGAGGTGGGGAACAAGTTGTGTTTTTCAATAAGTTCTTACATCTTTCTATTCCTCTATATGTTTACATAGACTGTTTATCTCTAACTTCAGAAAAATACCTGATGTGCTTTACCTCCCCACAGTTGCTTGAGACAAGACCTTTCTAAGACCATTGGGAACTCTGCTGGTACATCAGCTCCTGAGTGTGAAGATTTCCTAGCCAAGCTGTTTTAATCCCCAAAGAGTCATGTATTAAACTATTCCTCTAGTCAGGTAAGGCAGGCTTACCGTGTGACTGTCAATCCAGGTTAAAGTTTAGCCTGTGTGAAAAATGACAACAAAGTTAAGAGTTGTGAGATAAGTGAAGTGTGGCCAGCAGGTCGAGGGAGGTGATTCTCCCCCTCTACTCCACCCTCGTGAGACCCCACCTGGAGCACTGCATCCAATTCTGGAGCCCCTATTACAAGAAAGATCTGGACGTGCTGGAACGTGTCCAGAGAAGGGCCACGAGGATGATCAGAGGACTGGAGCACCTCTCCTACGAGGATAGACTGAGAGAGTTGGGGTTGTTCAGTCTGGAGTAGAGAAGGCTCCGAGGGGACCTTATTGTGGCCTTCCAGTATCTTAAGGGGGCTACAAGAAAGGCGGGGACGGACTTTTTAGGATGTCGGATAATGGTAGGACTGGGGGGAATGGGTCAAAACTAGAGGTGAGTAAAGTCAGATTAGACGTTACGAAGAAGTTTTTCCCCATGAAGGTGGTGAGACACAGGAACAGGTTGCCCAGAGAGGTGGTGGAAGCCCCATCCCTGGACATTTTTAAGGCCAGGCTGGATGGGGCTCTGAGTAACCTGACCTAGTGGGAGGTGTTCCTGCCCATGGCAGAGGGGTTGGAACTAGATGATCTTTGAGGTCCCTTCCAACCCTGACAATTCTATGATTCTAAGTGTACATAAATAGAGCTCCTTCATATGCCCCAAAGTGCTTTCTGTATCACACAGAAATTAAGGTACTTAAAACATGTACATCTAGCATGACTTCAGGAGACCAGAGGTAGTAGATTGACATGGGATGTATTGCCACAGACCTGAGTCCAGGAAGGAGAGCTGGAGGCCATCTGGAGTGCAGGAGGACATCTAAGGTGACTCTGGTTACACATGCAAATACCTTCTCTGTTGTCATGGAAGAGTCTGGAAAAAAAATGAGGACCCTTCGGTTTTTAAGGACATATCTAAATAAAAGCTTTTATTTCAGATAAAGAATACTGGGATGTGAAATGCCCTTCAGCAAAGATTGCACAGATTCTGTATAATCTTTCTGAAATCCATGTACTCCTTACTTCTCACAGTTGATCCAGCTCTTTGCTTTTTTCCTGGAGGCCAGTTTCTTCATCTTTGGACTCACAGTGGGAACTTTCTATCTTCTTTCTCCTTTGAAACTGTCATCTAGTCCTAAACAGAAAAGAAATTAATTCCTCTTCCCAGTTCTAGCAAATGATGATAGGTCCAAAGAATAGATAAGGACAGCAAAATCACCTCTAAGTGTGGGTTCCTGAACTTAGAGAGAAATGTCTGAATATCTCTGGTTAGACCTTTGCCATTTGTATAAATTTTTTCATAACACAACTCTACATACAATGTTCACTGAACTGCTACAATAAAATGTATTAATTTCACCTTGTAACAAGAATTTTTTTTATGTTTGGTATTTACACTACTACCAAATAATCCTACATGTTTGCATACTCTGTCTCAGAAGCTAAAAAAAAAAAAAAACAAAAAGAAAATGAAAGAAAAGAGAGACAGAGAGGCTGGAGTAGTGCTTACAGGAAAAGTTTTACACATGAAAGCACAGCTACGATTTTTACTGCAGATTCACAGTCCATTGTAGTCTTAGGACATAATAAAAGTGTTCTAGCCCTTTTCAGCTCAGTGGTTAGTTTCTGTTAAAAGACTAGGTTACTTCAGGCTGAATTCTGCTCTGAAAACAGGTTTAATCAGTGGTTACACTGTCCTGTGTTGTGAGATACAGATTTCGGCGAATAAGCCTTACCATGAGTACAGCTGACCTGGGTCAAACAAAGGTCCACCTACCAACATATCCTGTCTCAGAGAGCCCAGATCTCAGGGGAAAAGAGAAAAAGAAAGGGCAAGACATCCTGTAACTCTTTAACCATACATTTCCTCTGAGATAACAACAATGTGCACCTTGAAGACTTTGAGTCACAGGTTTTATCTTTATGTTTATCAGCACTTAACTAATATTTTTCCATAGATTTCAGTGATTGATTTTTAATTCATCTAAACTTTTATCATATATATTATTCTGTAGCAATAACTTGTGCAATTTAATAGCACCTTCTGTGGAAAAAACATGTACCTATTTCTTACTCTTTGATTTAAATTTGCTAAAATTTCATTTGGCTCTGCCTTGTTTCTGTATCATGAGAATGAATGAATAACCATTCTCCTATTCACTCCCTGCCTTGGTGCTCATTATCCATTTCTTATTCAGTCCAAAGCATCCAAATCTGTTTCACTTTTTCATATGCAGAAACCATTTCACACTATTTATCATACTTGTTGCCCTTTTCTGTACCTTTTCCATTTCTAATATTTTATTATTATTCACAGAACTGCAAATAGTATTCAAGATGTGAGGACAACATGGATTTATACAGTGGCATAATGATATTTTCTGCTTTCCTCTCAATTCTTTTCCCAGTTCTCAAAACTCTATTTACTTTTGTAACCACCACTAAACATCGAGCTGATGTTTTCAGAGTGTGATTATATAATGACTCCAAGATCTCTTTCCTGAATAGTAATAACTAATTTAAAGATCTTCACTGTATACGTAGAGATGGGTTGTTTTTCCAACCAGAATTACTTTGCATTTGTCAAAAGTGAATCCCACTTGCCCTTTTATCACCAGTCAGTCAGTTTCACAAAATGCACTCTGCATTCTTCATTCAGATTCCTTACTTAGTATTCTGAATAAATTTAGCATTGTCAGCAAACCTTGTCACCTCACTCCCCAATTCCCTTTCCAGATCAGTTGGGAACACTCTCTCCCAGGATAAATCCCTATCTACCAGTCACTTTCAGCCATTGTAAATGGTCTGAAGAGTGTCCTCTCCATCCAGTCAGCCACCAATGAACCTTCTATCAAATGGCACCTGTGTTTATTTTACTGTGCTTACATGTTTTGTTAAGTACATGAAGCTGGTTCTTCCCCTGATGTCTTGCATGCCTGCTCCACTCTTTCCAGTCATCCCACTGCAACCATTTCAGTTGGCTTCTGGGTTCTAAAATGAAATTGGACTTGCAAACCAGAAAGGTCTGCTTCAAACTCTATACCCTACACACAACATAGATTCACTCCATACCTGTTATCAACCAAGACCCTCCCTCAGCAGTGTAGCAAACATTGGTTCTCACATTCCTTGACCACTGTCCTGTGCATGTGAACATATCACTGGTGAAAGCCTGACATTGGGCAGGCTGCACGAGTCTCAAGTCAGAAGGATACAAGAACAGAAACAGAATAACTTAGGGTCATAGTAGAGGACAGGCTTCCCTGCATAAATACCTCAAAGTCCAAAATGATCTCCCCCTGACAATTTGAGAAGATGGATATCAACTTGGAGCTGACAGCTACCAATACAGAACTGAAAACAGTTCGATATGTTAGTATCTGCATATCCAAAGGTGTGCAGTGCAAACCAGTATGCCAGTGTTGATTATCAGAAAAGCCTGATCTATTCTGAGCTCCATCACACAGGCAAACATCTGTTTTTTCAAAACCTTCAGGTTCTCAGCCTGGGTCTACATATGAAGCTTAAGGAAATAAAGAATAAAGGCTCATCAGAAAAGCGAGGTGAAGTTTTAAGGAAGGAACTCAACTCTAGAGGAATAATTTTAATCTGTTCAGGCGTTGTCTCCAGGTATCAGATATGCCATCCTGTGGAACTGCCTCTCTAACACAGGGAAGGAAGTTTAGGTTGGCCAAGTGTCCTCAATAATTACGTTTGCTTGGTGCTAGTGAAAGATGAAGAAGGAAAAACACAGCCTGCCTGAGCTTAGGAGATACACAGAGCAGTCAGTATTTGGCATACAGGCAAGCACTAGGAGAATTATAGTAGTATATTAAAATGTATATTGCAATTTGTTTAGCAGTAGAAAAGCAGCAACCTTTCCTCCAATACCATTATAAGCCATGTGAAGCCTATTTATTCAGGGTGATAAGTAAATGTGATCTAGTGCAATAAATGATGGTGCACTTCTTCATCCCACTTCCAGTTATTCTTGATTCAGTTTCATTGACATAAGGTAAAGGCCTGGTAGATGTAACAGCTCATCATCAAAGTCAGTGCTGAGAAGAGAATGAAGATAATCTCATTCCCATCGCATGCTATGACACTGTACTAAAACCAGTCACTAATTACTGTGGCAAATTTTTCCTGACAGTTTGTATGGTTGTCATCTACGTGTCCCTGGTTTTCCTCTAGACTCTTCAAATTTCATTTCACCCTTTAGGCTGTTTACGTAGGAAATTGAATACGTCCTGTGATAATATAGAGATGCTAAAATCAGGAGGCAGGGGGAGAGGATGGGTAGGAGGCAGGAATCTCCTTTCAGATATCAAAATATCTGTGAGAAGCCTTCCTTAAATTTACCTCTTTAATGTTTTCATTTCCTTATTTAGGAAAAAAAAGTAAGCAAAAGTACAGGTACTTTTCAAAGGGCAGTCTGTAGTAAGAACTGTGATGATGTGCTTACTGAAGTAATAAGAGATAATTCGTGAGATATCAGGAGGGTAGGGTCAAATACAAGTTTCTAACTGGGGCTTCCTGCTTGCAGGTATACAATGAATTTAAGTGACCCTTAGAGCAGGTAATCCATTTCAGAAATATTGCAGTACAGATCTCCTTACAACTGAAGCTACTTCAGCTGATAGTTAGAATTACCAGCTGCTACCACTCTCTTTATATCATAGACACATCTTGTCTGTTTCCAATACTGCTCTTACGGAGGCCTTTTGTATATTGGTTTAAGTACTGAATTTTTTAAATCTAGGACCTGGGTTAGAATGGTAAGCATGAGAAGATATTCCAAATAAACTGTTGGTACAGAAGACTATGTATAGGTTATCCACACTATCTAATAAATCTATCTAAATATCTTGAGTTTCTGCAATGAGGTTATTTCATTATATTTTCAGTTTATGTTACCATTGATCAAAATCTTTTGTTTGTAAGCTAGAACCTTGCTTCACATGCATATGCTATGCCCACACACGTATAACTGCACAGTTAGCAACACGAAGAAACATCTGTAATTAGAACAGAACATTTCAAGCTCCCCTCAATCCCCAAAAAGCAGTTACATAAAAGCAGGAATTCCATTAGCACATCTGCGTGAGGCAGCATTTACACCTAGGCACTGTTCATACTGCACAGAAGAAAAGTACAACACATGTACTAAAAATACACAACCTTTACTTTTCCCCTGCAATCAATGCATGGCTCAATTCGAGCTTGAAAACTTACTTTGGAGACCAAACACGTTCAGCAAACTGAGCATTTTACTATCAGCACTCTTGGTATGCACACAAGTATCTCTGAACAAAATATAGTGGTAGGCTCTACACCTGGAAGAAAACTGGTTTCAGGCAAGTGAAAGTAAGCAAAGGATAAACTACATTATTATTAAAGTCTTCAGTACCCTGCATTCAAATGAACCATCACATATTAGGGACTAATAACTAGCTCACCTGCAAAAGTCCTGGTAAGATGCAGTGCCAAAACTCTGCTCAGATGAGAATGGCCCCACTAAGCTACTTGCTGCTGGCCTCAGACACTTTGACACAGATTTAAACTATCAGAAACAAATGTCCCTGCCAGTCTGGGAAGCTGAAGAGCAACAGGAGCTGCATATGCAGCAACTGGGTTCTATCAGAAGCAGGGGAAAAATCAGCATGAAAACAGCTCTGTGAAACTCTGGCTATTTGCAGGGAAACATCTGTAGAAAACAAGTAGTGAAATAATCCTGATTTTTTTTTTTTTTTACCAGGAGGAACGCATTAAGAACATAAGGTAGATACACAGAAGGTTTTCTCTCTTTTACCAAACATCACATTTAAATTCTAGAGCACAGCAGACCTTCATTAAAATTCAGGTGTTGCCAGGAGTTTCAGTGACAGAACTGTGACAGCTGAAGATAGGGACACTCTTAGTGAGGTGGTCCAAACTGCACTGAAGATTCTTGCTCTCAGAAACACAGAACAGATTTTTTGTTTGTTTGTTCCTTCCCCCAATTGCACTGAATATTGTGAAAGTAGATTTGTGATTAGGCTGGACAGCTTTTCAAGCTAGGACTCCCTGCATATTCAGATCACTCAGGAACAAAAGCCACAATAAGCACAAAAAGATCCACAGGGCTCCTCAAAGAGCAGGAAAAATACACCTTTCATATCATGGACAGTAGCACCATGAGCACATAGCTGGTAAACAAAGTGGTGAGCAGGGCTAAGAAAGAGTATAAAGAAGTGCATATAGAAGTGCTAAGCCCTGACAGACCCTTTCCATCTCTTTTCTTTTACTCCACAGCATTTACCTGTCTCTTCGTTTGTCTGTTTTCTATCTCTGTTCTCCCAGGAGTCAGATTCCTGCTACCAATTAGGCTCATTAGGATATCCTGCAAGGCTTTGCCATTGCCCAATTAAACTAGTTGCCTGATTGCAGAAAGAAATGCAGGTGACTCTTCCTGTCTGAAGTTTCAGCAAAGATTGCAGAATGATCTCACTGTATATAGCAGAGTGTTAACTGCTTAGGTGCTAGGCATGGCACTGCCTCAGAACACAATCCTCTCTTCAGAAGTAATTGATTAATGTATATATGGCTACTCTTAACTAGGATTATTTTTTCTTACCTTTAGACCTACCTTGAAAAGTAAATCACAAGCTCTGTATACTACCAATACACGTTATGCAAACAGAATAATAAATAAATGAATAAGTAAATAAATGAGGAACAAAAGCAGCCAAAATTGCCACCTTCCCTTACAATGCAAGTGACCACACCAGACCTCAATTTGTGCACTGCTAATAACCTCTACATTATTCTAACCACATTATATATTAACTGATGAAAATCAAACTTGATCCAAAATATAGTTTAGAATGAAATAAATATAAATCATCCCAACTAACAAGCCTCCTGCAACTTAGGTGAAAATCAGGGCTAAGAAAATGTGCATTAAAATTGTTACAGTACTTTCTAAAAAACTAAATGTCAAAAAGCACTACAAAGTGCATTTAAATGGACATATATTCTGTCATCCCTGTCAAAATAAAGGTATACCAAACTGTTGGAGATTATCATTAAAATTTAATGATGAAAATTTCAACACCACAGGTTCCCAATAAAGCTGGAGTTTTGAATGGGAAAGATTTGAAAAGGCATACTATGAATGACAGCTTTGAGAATCCCTGTTCTGAAACATTTTGCACCTTTGTCATTTTTTTCCTGTTCAGTGCAAAATTCATAACGTCAAAGAGAAGGAACATATAAGACATGATTAGACAAAATGACTGTGCTTAAACTGCAGAAATAGACGTGTTTTGAATTCTAATTTCTTCCACTGCTCAAGCAGAATTTTTCTTATTATCTGGAAGTGGAAAAGATTGTTACTTTTAAGTAAATAGAACTCATCAGCCCTACAATACTCATGTTTAGACCTGCTTCTAGGCTTTGATAAAATTTATTTTTATCGCTTTTATCTGTCATTTTATGAAGATGAAAACTATTGGAGGATAAGAAAACAATTGAAAAGGTATCTAAAACCTAGAGAAAATGTTTGTAATTCAGAATTGCATGGCAACGTCTACTTCATATGCAGTCAAGCTCTGATCCAGGTCTTATTAAAATCTTGAAAGGAGGAAAAACTTAAATAATACTTAAAGGAATTTCCACATCTTACTTTGCAGTGCCAACTTAATGTTTTGTTTGTTTTATTTGATGGGAATTTAGTCAAAACTCTAGAACAACTGTGAAACACATCAGTGTGGGTAGCTCTGACTCCAGACTGACAGATCCAGCTTTTGCCATAGTAAAAACCAATCTGCAAAATGCTACTCCAGATTTGGAGTTGAGCTTTCTCAAAACTCAAAAGTTATGATATCAGATTTCAACATGATGTTCTGATTACTATCTCCCAGGTCACAATCTAGTGATAGATCTTTATAACAAAAAATAATTTATAATCTGGCCAGTAGTTTGATATACTGCTATTGATATATTGTTATAGATGTTATTGGTATGTGCATTGCTTAATTTTTAGTGCTGAATGGGGAGTGAAAGGAACATATTAGTGTTTATCCTAAACTCGGAGCTAGCTTTTGATGTAGGGGATATTAATTCATTTTCCATCTTTAGTACAGTTGATCTGTGCCCCACAGAAAGAGCCATACATCTCCATCTGTCTTTTTTTAATGTAAGCATTTAAGTGTCTATTTATTAGATCTTTCCTGCTTTGTAGTCCTAGAGAGATGAATATGTACCATGTGCTTTCACTGGACACCCCCCTTGTGTTAACACAAGATTAGTTTAACAGCTCCTAAAAGATGATTGGGACTTCTAGGTGATAACATTTCAGCATATAGCAAAAGTGCTTAATTAGTCCCAAACAGCCTGACAGTTTGTGCTGTGACTTCCACGCTATTTATTTTAAGCTTTTTCTTTCAGATATTCCAACATCCTTTTCCTTAGAACATTTCTTTGATATGTCAGAGAACACTTTCATGACAAGCATCCCTCTACTAGTGCCAAGAAAGATGACAGCATTAAACAAGAACTCTTTCAATACTAATCTCTGACTACTCCTCTGTACAATAACTTCTCTTTTCATATCACTTCTTGCTCTTTCTCCTGGAGTCAACTCCTTATCCATATTTCATTATCACAGTCTAATAATTACATACATCCTCCTAGAAAGCAGGATAATAAGGAGGACTCTGGGAACTACCACCTAGTTAGCCTTACCTCAGTGCCCAGTAAGGTCATGGAGGAGATCCTCCTGGAAGTTATGCTGTAGTATATGAAGACAAGGATGTGATT
>VYZX01023445.1:94095-108140 GCA_013401335.1 Brachypteracias leptosomus
ACTTTGGCTCATCAAAAAAACTAATAATTCAAACCTTCCAAGCCAAAAGCAATATCTGGTTGGGTTTTTGGTTTGGTTTGTTTTTTTTTTCCCCGGATTTTCTTATTACTATTAGTTCATTTCACCTGAGGGGTATCTGTAAATAAAGTATTTGCATTCTTCAACCTAGCACCTTGAATCTGACCTCTCATTCATGAGAGTACCTAACTTCACTGCTTCCCTCAGTGAGCTGTTTGGGAATACCATGATTTGAAGAGTAAATAGCGTTCAACATCTGCAACAGTGTCAGAAAACCGGATCAAGAAGAGAAGTATTTTAAATAGAACATCACTGTCATGTCAAGATGTTTCACTTGCTTAAGTCATGAAAACTTAGCTTGATCCTGAAATAGTGAACTCTTTACTACATGCAGAACTTTCTGGATTAAATAAATAGTTTCATACATGAACTGCCTGACTGGTTTCATGTTTATAAGATTCAGTCAGAACAAGGTGTGCTAGAGTATGGTTCACTGTCAATGTGACTGTTTTTCTGGCATGCAAGTGGTAGGTCAGGACAAGAAAACAGAAAGGCTTTATCCAAGGGTCTAGCATTTTGGGTATGATTCTTCTGTAAGATGAGTGCACTCAGCAGGTCTTCTCCCTTATACTCTGTTCTTGTTTAAAAAAGCAAGTCCATCACTAAGACTTCAGAGCATCAGTGCAAATTAGAGGCAAGGATCCACGCTGGAGGTTTGAAAGAATAGTGCCTCTAGCATTTAGTTTGCTACACAGAATGAAGATGCAACAGTTTCTTCTTTGTTTTCTTTAATTTTTCTGTGAATTAAGATATGTAGTTACATTTAGTCTACTAGCGTTTAGCTTTACTTTCTCTTTCTGCTTTTATTAACTAATAGGTTATGTTTTTAAAAGAATTTAGATGACATCTTTTTTAAGAAAGACTTCATCATCCATGTTTTGATTTAAAGGCAATTTTAATTATCTGGAAGTTTGAGTGATTTGGGGGTTAAAATGATAGTGAATAAGTCAAAATAATATTTTACTCCCTTCTGTTAGTTTGGGGTTTTCTTCACAGTCAATTTACTGGAGAGTTCATTGTGTGCAACATAGTAGAACTAAACTATCCATTTTCATTCTGTCCTATTACCCTGCTTGTCCAAAACAATAGAAAAGATGGCTCCCATGACTTGTTTTTCTGCCTACAGAAGAAAACTAGGGAAAGATGAAACTCTTCTCAGAACAAGATATATTTTGTAATTTTCCTGAACCAGAGACACAGGTTACAATTTTGAAGAAGAAAAGAACCGCTTATCCTTCTGATGGTGAGAATTTTTTTCATGCCTACAGTAGGTAACAGGGATGCAAAGGCCAATGTTCAAGAGCATAATGCCCTGTGTATCCTGATGTGCACAAGATTTTGCCAGCCTGGACACAGTCAATGCAGCTGAGAGGTTTAGGAACAGTCAAGGATAGTTACCTGCAAGCTAAGTCACTCTGATCTCAAATACGTGGAAGTTAGTACAGTGGCATGGTGAATTGTCTAATAAAATAGATTTCTGACTTGGGAAATCATTGTAGAGACAATAAATGCAAACAATATAGGAATAAGATCCTGTAGAAAATGCAATAATAGTGTTACTGATTTTCTATAGTATTGATCTCTTCCTGTGGTCTTCTCTGCAGACTTACTTCAGTGGAAATATTTAAGACATAGAACATTTTATTGTAGTTGAGGACTGGCTAGGAAATTACTTTTGCAAATGACTTAGCTATTAATAAAGTGCAGGTGAGAATAGAGCTATGCAAATAAGTTTCCCTGCAGCCTTTATCTCCAATATAATCATCAGAAGGGAAAGGGTGATAAAATATGTTGGCACAGAGCATCACTAATATTTACACAAGGGTCTGGACTTGCAAAACCACATCTACCACATCCAGGAGGGGTGAAAAATAGGAACAGCAGCATTGTTATTGATATTATTATTATCACTGGCTACTAACAAAATATGAACAACAAAGAAAAAAAGCTACCAAGCAACCCTTTAAAAATAATATCAATATAAATATATATTTATATATTATCCAAATATAAAAATTTGTAGGCAAAGTATAATAGCTCACTTGCTGGAGACAAAGACCTTTGCCTGAAATTGCACTGTTGCTACTTTCTACAATTAATCCCCAAAATGCCACCAGTACCACAAGATCAGCACATGGATCAAGACTACCAACATGAGAGAGGGGTCACAGTTAAATGGACACTGCTAAAATGAGCTCCTTTTTTTAAAATTTGAGAAATAGAGACTAATAGATGAGCAGCCAACTCAAGTTTTGCAAATGTGTCCAGTAGGAGAAGTGTCAGGCTGTATGCTGGTTTAAAAGGGTTGTTGTTGTTTCTACAGAAGCTGGTCTAGCACACCAGTGCAAAAATCATGATGAAGATGCGGTTTCAAACTGGTTTTGCACTGAAGCATTAGCTTGTTATCCCTTTCATAGTTATATCCATCACTAATGGAATTCACTTAGTAGTCTGCCTCTCTTTAGTCAGGTACATCTACTTTGTGCCTGTGTAACCAGAATAGATGTAAAGCCCACAGCCCATGAAAGGGAGGCCACTCACAAGCTCTCCCTACTTAGCATAATTGGTATGAGCTATTATGGGAGAAAAGTAAAAGGGAACACGAAACTATTGAAAGGTCAGAATTAAGGTGGAAAAATTTCAGCTGAAAATGTGAGATTTCAATCAAAAGATCTTTTTAGAAGAATTATGTAGACTTAGGTTAGCATATTGCATTTATCTGTACGTGGAGAATTGTTGCAGAAAAACGTGTATACGTGCCAAGCTATTTCTTGGTTTTAATGAAGCGCTTTCAGGATTTTCCATTTGGAATGTTTTAAAGAAAATATGCCAACTGCCCTGAAGAAAGTGCAGAAAATAACTCAGAAATGAAATATTTAATTCTACACCCAAATATTTTTGTTGCATTTCTTTCAGTTCATCTACTATATTAAGAAACCAACTATTTACACAGAACTATTCAGATCACTTCAAACTTTGCCTCAGATTTCTAAAATATAATCTATAGAAATGGATTTTTTCATGAATGTTCAAACCTCTCCTCTCCTGTGAATTTGTTCAGATGTTTCCCCTATTTGTGAAGTCTAGATTTGGACCTCCCAGACTAAAAATCCCCTAGGACAATTTACCAAACCAAGAGTCAGTCCTCCTCTCCTCAGCATGGAAGAGTTCCAGCAGCTGACTGAAGACAAAGCAGAGCTTCTGGGAAAAAACTGTCACCAGGATTGGACCACCCCTAGCAAAAGCAGCCGACCCAGCTCATTGTCACTTCCAACCTGCATCTGAGGAGCCCTTGGGAAAAACATCAGGCTGCCCATGTTTTCCTAATTGTGACATCTAAATTCTGACTCTCAGATACGACAAAGATTTGCATCCGTGACTATATTTTTCCCAAATGCACTTTACACTAATTTCATTGCTGCCAGTCCAGACAACATTACATGCAGGTGAACATGTCTGCTCACAGGACTGAGGAGGAGCAGGACTACTTCTGCAACACTCGTATGACTGCTACAACAAGAAGCTTGGATGTTGTAGCTCAACCGTGGCAGAAATCTTCAAAAACGTAAGTATGACTTATTCCCCTTTTAGCAGTGCAAATAATGTCTGTTAGGGAACAGATTCCAGAGCACAAAGTAACAGAGAAGAGAAAGGACAAAACATTGGCTCCAATTTGTCCATGTAATGTAAGGATCCAGAAATAGGTGACTAATGAGTATATTCACAGAAAGCAAGACTTGTTTACAATGGTGGACTGAGCTAGCCAAATAAACTCTGTCATGCAGAGCTCTTTGACTTCACTACCAGCTCTCCCCCACAGGCTCATGTACCCTTCTCCAAAGGAAGCGAGCTGCACACTGCTAACGAGGCTCATCAGCATTCTTGCCAACATCACTGCCTCCAGCCTCACCAATCCTTATTAACAGAGCTCTAGGGCGATTGGCACCTCAGCTCGATCATGCATGGGGTCACTTCTCCATGCCACAGCACCATAATAAAGTCCCAAATTAGAACAACATCTTTTAAGTGCACTCTATAGCCTTTATTTAAATGCCTTTTAATGTAAATTCACAGCTCATAAAAGTGAAGGAATGACTGTTCTGGCAGCCTCTGGGCATCATTTGGGAAGATGAAGTGCATGCTCATCTGCATAACTGCAAGTGCACTATCTCTGGCTGTGGCCTTGTAACCCCAGCTCCAGTCTCTTCATCAGAATTAGCCCAGCAGTTCCAAATCCTGCAAATGTTTTATGAACACAGGCAAATGTCCGTTAGGGTCCAAACTGAGTTTTCCATTTGTGACCTAATTACTGTCTAGATTTACTGTGTGTCCTGTGAGATGCCACTCGAGGTGATTTGCACTGCCTGGTGAGTCATAACACTGCCAGTGGGAAGAACTGGAGAGAGATGAGGATGTTATGATGACTTGGCACCTGGGAAGTACAAGAAGGCTTTAGTCAAATTCCTAACCCATCAATCACTGATGGAGCCTGAAGCCCTCGAGAGAGCACACAAGTGTACTCCTGATGCAGTAGTTTAATAGCATGGTCTCTTTCCCACCAAATGCTGAGTCAGTTTTACACAAAATAAATCAATCTCCCTTCTTTCCCTATTACTTCAGCTGCCTCCCACTTGCTCATTTCATAGCAATTAGGAATCAGACTGGGGGCATATAACCATCAGTAGCCACTGATGAGGGACAACAAAAGAAAAATAAAAAGACAGGCAAAACAGACAGAGAGAAGGAGAACCAATAGCTGTATGCAGAAGGCAATGTATTTTTCAGCCATGCTTGATTTCTGTACATCACTCATTCATCCACACACTTGGCACTATCACACACAGCCCTAGTGCTATCTCATCATTTATTACTGCAGAGTGACAACTCTAAAATTGACAAGCAGAAAGTAAAGCAGTTCACTTATCTGAAATCTATTTAGTGTAACACTAGAATTTAAAAAAATGTATGATATAGAAGCTGTATCCACAGGAGAGGATTTGCCAATTTAGGCATATTTTGGGAACCCTCATAAAGACATGGCTGCAGAAGCTCCTGCCAGCTTTTCTAACCTACAAGGCAGGGGTGTCCCACTTGGCAGGCTGAGAACAAGGCTGGCAGTAGGAAGAACTAATGGAAAGTATTTCCAGTAATGAAGGACAAGTATATCATATCAAAGGTCAGAAGCTGTCACAAAAGTAAAATTCTGCCTATATAGACCCAAAAGACAAAGACCACTAAAATCAGCTAATGGAGCAGAGGACTTATTAGAGAGCAAAAAGAGCTGAAAGCCAAAAATCTGAGCAATGCCAAACTGCTGGTGAAAACTGAGTCACACCACAATAACCCAACCATTGCATTTGTCATATGGAATGCACAAGAAAAACACTAACCAACATAGAATTTATTGTTAACTAGCTAATAATATTGCTGATAAGAAGAATTAATATATTAAATGTAGATACTATATAGTTAGTTATGATAAATAATATATAATGACCTATATTATAATATGTAGGTGTCATATAAAAATATAACCTAATGGTGAAATAATAACATTTAGAAAAAATTAAACCCAACAATGAACAAGTTAAGTTATTAATCAATAAACAAAGCAAACATCTTACAGGAAAATACTGGTATAAGAATTAACCTAGAAAAGTATGCCCAGTGTCATGCTCAAACCTCAGGGCCCTTGGGGCTTCAGAGAACCCACATTGGCTTCACACGAGGCAGTGCTTGGAGGGTCTATGAGCCTGGCCATAGGGCTGCTCTCAGCAGGCAGTGGAGATACACCCCAAGGGGCTGGGAGGCCCCAAGTCTGGTCCTTGCTTTCCACATAAATAGGTGCCTTCTATGCTAGTGATTAAATCTTGACTTCTGTCCTGCATAATCAGTCTCATCATACTGAAGAAGATTCAGCTGTCATTTAATGGAAAAAACTTTCAAATGATAGATAGCAAGGAATGAAAAACAAGGACAAGAAGGGTGAAGTACTGTCATTTAATCAACATGTAAAAGCCAGCTTCTACTATTCTTTAATGCCACCTTCTTGTCTTAATTTTTTTTTTTTTTTTTTAAATCAGAACTCCTCATTATTCCAGTACTACCTAGAACATGTATCTTTATCTATGCCTATTAGGCCAACATCTAAACTGTCTCTATCTCAAGTACATCAGTAATACACCTCAAGGTGTGCATATAATCACATCTTTCACAGGCTTTGCCCCTGGCCAGTGTATCAGACAACTTAGCAGCCCTCAGTTCTTCATTCAAAATGACAATTTTAGCTTACCTTGAATATGTAGATGAAGCTAAAAAATACTGTGCACTTTCTTCTGCAAACAATGTTCTGAAGCAAGAAAGAAGGGCTAAATTTACTGCCCAAGAGGAAATGCTGCAATTAAAGTAGGCTATTAAAAAGAAGAGTGAGCAAGAGAAATTAAGTAGTCCAATATTACAAATAATAATAAAAAATCCTCAGTAGTCCTTGCATTATTATTGTTGATACTAGTAACAGCAGGAGAAAATTCCATTACTTTTGTATTTGCACTCTGACCTAAGTTGTTAAATTACAAAATACTGCAGCTTTTTATATTGAAAACTCATGCACACATTATGACATTGCCAGGGAAGGCTGGAGATTTTGACAACTGAGTTGGACATTCTGCCAAAGATCTAACAATGCACTTTAAGTGCATTGAGATGCATAATCAGTGCTACCCAAACAAATGCTGGAAATGTTTTCAGAAAAAACAAATGGAATCCATGGTACAATGGAAATAAATATCTCCACATGCCTTTGAGAGTGTCTTGACCCTTTGCTAATGAATATGTTTGAGGTCTGAAAAGTGTTTCCTTCTCAGGATGATGATTCTTTCCATGCATATGCATAGAGCCAAAGCCATTTACAGGTACAGAATCTCTCCTAGCAAGGACTGCATTCTGGAAATAGGAAAGCTCCATCTACCACAATGTCTGTTGTGGCCACTCAGCAGTCTCAGCAGGCCATCCAATACTTGTTTTTATCATCAGTGGATTTCTCCCAGGCCCGTGAAGATGACTTTAAATTTCTTATGGCATTTGAATTAATTAAAGAGAATGTTAAAGTTTGATACTGGAACCAAAGTGGTAAGAAAATATTATTAAAATAAAGAAATTACAAGCACAACGCAAAGCAATAGTTGCAAAGTCATAGAATTATTTAGGACCTTTAAGATCATCAGGTCCAACTACTAACCCAACACTGCCAGGTCCAGCACTAAACCACATCTGCACATCTTTTACATACCTCCAGGGGTGGTATTATCCCACTTCCCTGGGAAAATAATGCAAGACTGGGATATTTGTGATTTTTTGTTAAACAGTTCTTTGCTGGCATAGTTTTACTCAAAGAGCTAAATCCTCTCTAACTTAATTTGGCATTACCATGGCATTTGTCACCACTGAATTCAAAAACACTCAGTGAACTTAGAGCTATTCTCTTCCCTACATTTTAGGAAAGATAATATTAACTAAGGATACTCTGACCTTTGATCGTACAACTTCATGGACTAGTTCATGGCTGGTTTTAATCTCCTTATTTACTTAGGAATTAAATCCAAACATTTAAACTACTTCTTGTTGTTTATTACTCAGTTTTCTTGGTTGGTTAAGCAATGTCAATTTACCAGCTTGTCACAGTGAGTCACTGATTTAGTAAGAGCAGAAGACAGGATTCTCCTTATTTCTCATTCTTTGTCTTACCCTGCAGTTTGCAAGGCCTCCCTCTGTTCAGGTAAAATCTAAGACATGGACTGTGCTATATGATATAAATGTCCCAATGGTCAAAGCAGAGCCTGAAAGTCAATAAAGCAGCGGATAGTTTCTGCTTAGAATCCTCCTGCTGAAGGCACTTGACCCATCCAGACAGTCAAGATCTAAATTCAGTGTTGTGCTATATGAGAAGTAACACAGGAAATAAGCAGAAAATACAAATGCACAGACAATTTGTTTCCCCAGAACTTTTTAAAACACCAGTATAAACTGTCCACCAAACACTCAGAAGCAATAGTGAGCTCATGAATGTTACTACAAGCACATTGAGAAGACATAGGTCTGTTGTAACTATGTGATACAGTCAGAAACAAGAATATTTTTCTTCATATTTGTGCAAGAACAAAATGATTGTCACATTACCTATCTTCCTGAAATGCTGGATTTGCACTGGAACGTTTTTTATTCTCTTCCAGTCTCTTCCAGTCTGTTCTTTCTCACCACACTTCTGCTCTCTCCATAGAAGTGCTAAGAAGAAGAAGTATCTGAAGGGGGCCTACAAGAAGGCTGGAGAGAGACTCTTTGCAAGGCCTGCAGTGACAGGACAAGGGGTAATGGCTTCAAACTGGAAGAGGGTAGATTTAGATTAGAAATTAGAAGGAAATTCTTTACTCAGAGAATGGTGAGACACTGGAACAGGCTGCCCAGGGAGGTTGTGGATGCTCCATCCCTGGAGGTGTTCAAGACCAGGTTGGATGAGGTCCTGAGTGGCCTGGTCTAGTCAGAGGTGTCCCTGCCGTGGTGGGGGGGTTGGATCTTGAAAGGTCCTTTCCAACCTAAACCATTCTATGATTCTATAAATACCTCCATTCTTCCTCTCTTTCCTTCTTTCATCCACAAGATATTGTCCTCCTAACTTACTCTTTTTCTGTCATGAGAAATCCTCACCACTTTCTGATGTTTCTTCTCTGATCACAATGATATTCATTCTTATTCCCCTTGTGCACTCAGTCTTCTGAGAAATGTCAACTGTTTTACTTTTCTGACATTCCAGTTCTTTGATCTTCCTGACAATAAATACCAACTCAAAACTTGTAACAAAGAAAGAGTGAAAAGCAGAGAGGAAACAGGTTTTTTCACTTTTCTTTTTTCTTCTGAAGACAGAGCAAATGCAGTATGGATGGGAACCCCTGCTGCTGTTTGTTAACTGCTATTGGATAAAACTTCCTTCAAAAGTAATGTGTATAAATATATGTATGTAAACATAGTTTGTGGAGGATGGATGCTTCTTGAAATCACTATTTTTTTAATATATAGCCTTTTAAATGCTTTACTTGAATACCTTAAAAAGATGGTGACTGTACCATCTTGTCACTCTAGGAAGCTGGATGAAAACCAGGATGACAAGAAAGAGAATGACAACAGTTGGACAGGTGGATGGATGACAATAACACAAGTAACAATCATTCTTCTTTTATGAGGTGGCACAAACAGTAATTTGCCTCAATAACAGTGTGGTATAACCCTGTCTATGCAGAAGAGGATCTAAAGGCAGACTGAAACTCTCTCCCTTGTTGCTTTACAGAGAAATTAATGATTTAGGATACATTGTTGACAGATATTTTAGTATTTTACACTACACTGCAAAGAAACTAAATATTGAGTATACCTCCTGTCAGAGTTGAAAAAGTTGCTTGAATATTAATGAGTTTTTCAACAAGGATGTTTAAGAAGAGTTTAAAAATAAGAATTCCAGTAAGGTAACAGTTGTCTTCTAATGTAAAACACGAAAGAAGATTAAAAGAGAGACATTTTATGCCCTGAAAAAAGCAAATCTTTTATAAGTGTTCTTTCCAGTTCTCGAATTTCAATGTATTATTCTCATGCAAACTCTTAAGATGCAGTTGTTGGAAACGACAACTAAGGACTTGTTAATAGTCACAAGAAAAATATTATTTGAAACTTTGTTAACAAACAAATAATAAATAATTAAAAACATTTAGAGGTAAATAAAGTTATTTGAAAGATTGTTCTAAGGACTGACATGCAAACTGGTTACAGAGGGAGGTGCTGGAGGGACTGTTACCCACAAAACAAACCTATTAATGTATGTGATTTGGGACAGTCATTTGCCTATCTGAAAATGTAAATTTCAGGTCACTATGGCACTCTGAGATCAAAGTAAATTAGAATATGAATTCAAGCCTTAAACAAAACACATAGTAATAAAAATCTTTTTTTGAGTCAAAACCAACCCTTGTGCTCAAGAAAGGTCACCTAGATCCAGTTTCCCATGACCATGTCCAAACAGAGTACCTCCAAGGTGTAAGACTCTGCAACCCTCACAGTAAAAAAGTGCTTCCTGATGTTCAGTTGAAGCCCTCTGGGTTTCATTGTGTGCCTGTTGCCTCTGGTCCTGCCACCGGCCACCACTGAAAAGGGTTCTCTCTACACACTCACTTTAGGTATCTATATATATTAAGGCAAACTCTCTTAAGCCCTCTCTTCTCCAACCTAAACAGTCTCAGCTCTCTCAGTGTTTCCTCATAGGAAAGTCAATCCTGTCCCTTAATCATCTTTATCACCTTTTGTTGGTCTCTGTACAGTACATCCAGGTGTCTCTTGTACGGAGGAACCCAGAACTGGACACAGCACACCAGATGTGGCCTCACCATTGCTGAGCAGAGGGGAAGGATTCTCTCCTTATTCTGCTGGCAAACTCCTCCTAACACAGCCCAGGATATTGTTACAATTCTTTGCTACAAGTACGCATTGATAGCTCATGTTCAACTTGGTGTCCACCGGGACCCCCAAGTCCTTTTCTGCAAAGCTTCTTTCCAGCTGGGTGGTCCTCAGCATATGTTGGTGCGTGAAGTTGTTCCTCCCTAGGTGAAGGGCTTTGCACTTCCCCTTGTCGAGCTTCTTAAAGTTCCTGTCAGGCCATTTCTCTGGCCTGTTGAGGCCGCTCTGAATGGCAGCATGATCCTCTAGCCGCTTGTCCTAGTCTCATGTCATTGCCACAAGAGGTTCATATAAACAAGTTTCAAAGCCAAAGTTTGCAAATACATGGATGATGGAGGGCAGTCTGATGGGGCTGAACTAAGAGTTCTGGTCAGCAGAAGCCCTGGAAAAACTCTTCACACAACTATTTTAACCAGGGAAGGGCAGACAGAAAAGATAAAGAATCCTATGTTATGTGATATCCTACTATGTGATAATTGTTGACCTTGATAAAAAAAGAACTTGTAATGATTGTCCTGAAACATTTTTTTAATGTTAAGAAACAAAGAATAAAGTTGGGTCCTATATTTTATATGAGATTTTGTACTCTGCATTAATAAAATCCAGCAGATGCAGAAAAAAAGCAATGATAGAATTAAGTTTCTAAAACACACATATAGTTTGTCTAACTGTCTTTATACCAACAGTATGAGGAAGAAAAAACTCAAGAAAGGAAAAAAAAACCACCCCAAATAAAATGCATCAGAAAAAATATTAGAATAGGTAAAATATTAAAAATATGTAAAATAGGTATTTTCCTCATAATTTATTGAAATTAATAAATTTTAAAAGCTTGATATCAAAAGAGTTTGGGATTTTTTGTTTTGCTTTGTTTTTTGAAAAAGATTAATCTTGGTACTGATGAATAAATATAGATGAATTCCTTATCTCATGCTTTCATGTAATCAATGTTTTATGCAGTGGTTAATCATATATTGTAAGATACGTGTGTGCTCACGCTGCAGCAAAGTTTGAACTTTGTGTGCAGTTTATATGCAAGTATGAGCAAAAAAGAAGAAAACAAAAAGGACATAAACAGAGAATTACTAGCTTAAGAAAATAAAATAAAGAAGGTTTTAATACCAATTATATTTTTATTTAAGCATAAGTATTATAGATAGGACAAGCACACTGGTTGAGAATGTTTAGTAGGCTAAAAAGCAAATAGTGCTGCCATCGCTTTTTATAGATGCTAAGTAATTTTAGGAAAAGGGGAAAAAAGAAAATTCCAACGAAATTCCAGCTAATTAGAAGTACATGGCCTTTTGACACTGACCAGTGAACACAGATTTCACTTTTTCTATGCTTTGAAAAAAACATGAACAAAGCATTATCAAATAGAATAGGTAAATTAATATGCACAACTAATCATCGACAATCTCAGTAACATGGACTTTTCTAAATTTTTTTGCTTTTTAAGATATCAAATATATAGATTACTTAGTCTTAAATGGAAGCTTATAAAAATAATTCCAGTTTGCTTTATCTTATGCTTTTCTGCAAAATAATATGATACTGAAGGTCGTGCAATACTTTCACAGAGTAAGTATTGCTGCAGTACTTGGCAAGGTTTCCTTGCCTTGCAAAGTCAACTAATTCAAAAACTGTTAAATATTGTATGAGTATTTTTGTGTTTTAAGATGAATAAGATATTGAAACCAAACAAAACTATGGCTGTTAATTACAAAGCATCTCATTCTTGCATGTTTTCATTTCTCAGGCTCAGAGAATGTCTTAAAAGGATAACAGAATCATACTTGATTAATTTGTTTACAGTCAAGCAGTGAAGCATACACTAGGGTTTACACTTTGAATAGGTACACAGTAAAGGACACAGAGCAATCAAACTGATTGCTTATTAATTGCTTATGAATGGCTTAGATGAATAAAATATTTTTTGTATATTTTTATATTATCTTTATACATATACCTACATATATATGTAAAAATACATGTATATTTGAGGAAAAATAAGCACAAAATATTCTCTGCCTTCTCTTTGCATGGACACTGGTTTATATTACTTTGTCAATTTTTGTTTGGGGTCAGGGTTGGGTTTTTTTGTCATGAGACTGATATGTTTTACAGAAAAATAACTAGGCTGCCACTTGTGATTCTCAAAGACTTGCTAGGATAGCAGAGGAGAACACACATCAAACTATAGCTTGGGAAAAGTAAGAAAACTTCTATGTAACCAAGACATGAACATAAAAAGATTCTCTCCATGTGTCAGGAAAAATGCCATAAAATCCATTCCTAAAATAAAGTGTGAAATGTTTCCAAGGTAAAACAGAATCCAAAAGGATGAAACAATAAGACAAAAAGAAAAACCAGTTAGGAGTAGAACCATGTGGTAGACTCAAAGGCGTCTCTGGACTTGTCAGCATCACTGCCCAGTGAGCTTATGCAGAAGCTTGCCTCTGGCTTTGTCAGATGTCACAGCTGGAAGAATATCTTCCATTTTTTGACTTTAGGGTCTCTCAAGTGCCATCTGAAAGAGTACTGTGAGGCAGTGGAATAAACTGAATTGTGTTCCTACAATCATCTGTAATACAAATGTCTAAAGATTTGTTAAAATAGAACATCTTTTAGAAAAATATTTCTGACGCATGAAAATCAGATATTGCCTATATCAGATATTGCCTGTGTATTTACTGGAAATACAGGAGTATTCTCGAAATAGCACTCAATTCAACCAGCAATTACACAAAGTTTAGTTTTACACGTTTTGAAATAATTAGCCATAACCTCAAGTGTGTGTGAATCAGAGACCTATGAAAGTTTGAAATGATAAACTGGCCTACAAAGTACAGCATATGATCCCATAATGGATCACAAACTCTGTATCTTTACTGGGAAGGGTAAGGATAGCAAAAATGCTGATCGATATGGAGGATTTCCCATAACTTCTGAGTTTCAGTTATGTCTTACTAATTCTCTATGCATATTTGTTACAGCACTCTTACTATAATCTTGATGGTGCCCTTGTTTGTATCTTTAGAGGAATAACACCTGAGGTCTACTTTGAATAAGTGATTCAATGGGTTTACGAAGCCCATATTAAAACAATGGAATAAATGAGATTGAAGAAAGGATTCAAATGAATCACAAATCTGGAAGTTATATACCAGTAATCCCTAACTGCTTCCACTTGGAAGAGGCCTACAATGATCATCTAGTCTAATTGCCTGACCAAGAGTTAAAACATGTTATTAAGAGCATTGTCCGAATGCACTGATAGTCTTGTAACGTAGACCACTACACTAGAAAGTATATTCCAGTGTTTGATCACCCTCTTAGTAAAGAAATGCTTCCTAATGTAAAGTCTGAACCTCCTCTGATGAAGCTTTTAGTCATTCCTACACGTCCTGTCACTACATACCAGGGTATCCAGGATACCTCCTTTTCCAATTCCCCTCTTCAGGAAGCTGTAG
>VYZX01023447.1:0-127351 GCA_013401335.1 Brachypteracias leptosomus
CGACCGTCCCAACTGCGACATTTTGTTTATAGTAATAATAATCTAGAATAATTATTACCTTATCAGGTAATCTGAGCACACTGAAGTTTTTGTGAGTGCAGCATCCAAATGGTGTCATGTGACACAGTTCAGGGGTACTAATCATGTAGCCCATAATTCTGAGTTTAATGTTGTAAGAGCTGGTGGATGGTCTCATTCTGCCCCTTGCAGATCTACAACACATTTGCTCAGATTACAATATTCTCTAATGATCTGCCCCAAAAGTATTTCTGATGCAGACAAAGTATTTATTTGATAATTTATAAATCCAGTAATAGTTTGAGCAGATGCCATCCTCTTCACTCCCAAAAGGAAATGCCCTAGTTCAGGAATTACAAACGCTTCACTTAAAAGTTAACCCAAACTTACCACATTAATACTAGAAAGCAGCAATGAACATCTTTGAAAGTAAAATGTTTTGTTTTGAATGTGATGCACTCCATCATTCAAAACCCCCTGAACTTTTCAAGGTGAGCATTGTTGCTTGCTTTGAACAGTAGGTGGAGAGGAAAGCTCAGTGCGAGCCCGGGCCCTGACAAAAGCCATCACAGAGGGACTGACACCACAGCAGTAGCATGAAGCCAACGTTTGCAACAAAACTCTGGGGGTTGAGCCACAAATGACTCAGCAGCATGCTCTGAAACACCCAGGAGGGAGCTAAAACCAACATTTGGTACATCAGTAACTGGGGGGTAGGAAGGGGAGACTGATGCCTTCTGCTAGAGGTATGATGTGCTATAGAGCCTTTCACCAGGGCTCTTGCAGAATGGTTTAAAAAAGTAAGGTAGCAAGGATATCATGCAGTTGTTCATGGTACTCTACAGCTTCAAGTGAAACAAGGTCTCAAAACACAGAGCTGAGGAGGAAATAATCTAACACTGAAGGACACTTAAAACCAATTCCAGGGCTGTGCCAGAGATAGACAGAGAACAACCAGGTCCAACAGCTTAGTTGCTTGGATCAGCTGCCTGGGTACAACAGGGGTGCTCTTGGCACAATATTACCCTGCTGTCTGGCTCCAGCTCTAGTGTCAGACTGAGAGTTTGGGTTTCCAAAAATACAAACCACCCATCAATCCTCCCCCCTTCCAAATTGCCCATATGCAACCTTTCCACTCTTCACAGTCACGCAGTAAGTTGCTGTACTGTGGCCAGACTGTAATCCAAAGACTCAAAAAATCAAAAGACTAATTAAAGAAATACAAACATGATTTTCCAGCCATCACCTTCACTATCAGAAAGCAAGCAGAATCTTCAGCAAAGAAAAAACCCAAACCCAAAACCATTAGATAACCCAAACCCCAAAGATAACTGGACTAGGTTGCATCACATGCTGTAGGGTATTATCCTTTTCCATTTATCAGGAGTTTTCCTTCCTAGTTCCTAAAATGACCCTAGATTCTTCTGGATGCATTGCTGACAATTAAAGCCCATGTGATTAGGACTGTGCAAGCTTCTGATTTTCATGACTTGGATGATTATTTCTTGCTGCCCTTGCCATTTAGCGCTGAGCTACATCACAGATTCTGTGGGTGAAACTATGGTATGACTTGCACTGCAGAGATCTAAATGTAATCTTTGCAGCTTGAACCTGTCTTTAAATGTGAGAAATGGTTGTTGCACTTACCTGCCAGCACTGAAACAGAAGGTGTATTGACCAAGGTGGCTGTCTGAAGTTTTTTGACAAAGTGACTTTTGGGAGGTATAACTGCAGCAACAACAGCCAGCAGAGATGAAGAATTCATTATATTGCTGCTGTTGGCTTCTCTGAGTATAAGAATGGTGAACACAGGTTGTCCAACTTTTTTTTAAGTAATCCAGCTTTTCCTTTGGGAAAAGAGCCACTTACTGGTACTATGCCTCTTCTCAGGCATAAACATTATTAGGGGCGGGGAGAGAGAGGTGGTTGCCTGCCTGACAATGATTCCCTCCATTCATGGATGTCTTGCACCTATTTCACCACAGAACTGAAGCCCTTCCAGGCACATTTCATCACAGCCATGAAAATACATTAATCTGCTGTGACAGTAGTCGTGGGGGGAAGAATTCTGTTCTTAGAACAGGCAGATAGTCACCGACTCATTTCAGCTTGGTGGCTTCAGAGTTTAGGGAGGCTAACATTTTTCTGACAGAATTAAATTCAGTGCCTCAATTTCCAGGGAGTTTCATCTTATATCTAGGGAAGCTGTCTTTGCTGAAATAAGACAGAAGTCTTAATCACATGAGAAGACAGACAGTGGTAGCTTGGGGAAATGTCTTCTAAGGACCTTGTAAAAACTAAGGGACTCTTCTGGCTCTAAAAAAAATCTTGCAGCTCACCACAGGAACGACTTCTCAGTGTTCAATCGTGTATGAATGGGGGGAATATAGTGGCAGAACAATTTGAAAAACAAACAAAATAGTGGTGCAAAAGAAGCAACCTTGGTCCGTAGATGTACCTTAATCAGAGAAACAGACCTGTAATATAAAGGTACAATGTACCTATCTAGCTCCCCTCCCTGGAGGGGAGAAGTGATGGCCATGCCTTTTAGACAAAAGGTCTTAGGCTGTTAGGTGTGTGGGGAAGGAAGAGGAATTTTTAAAAGAGATTTTTTCAAATGTGTTGAGCATCCTTTAAGTGGTAAGCTATGAATGTCCTTCCTCTCAATTCCTAATGATAAAACTCTCACTGTCAGATCAGGCCCAGACATGAAAAATCATACTGCTTAGTTTTCGTGCAAGTTCTCCTATAGAGTTTGTCTTCCCATGGTAACACTGAGCAGAAGGCCAATGGTCAGAAAGCAAATACCAATACCATTTCCTCTCTGTTCACTGATTCTCAGCACAGAAAGCTTCGTGCTTGGAAGAATAACAACCACCTCTTTGTAGCTGCAGTGTGGGGAGCACAGGAAGAGCAGTGACTGGCTGTTGAGGATCACTGGCAGGGGATGATGGGGAGAGAGCAACAAGCTGGACGGTGCAGGAAACCCATGTCACCCAGAAACGCAAGAGCTACTTTGAAAGTTGTCAGGAAGACCATTTTCACCATTGTTCTGCTCACCACCACTGCTGTCACAGGAGCTACAGGTACTTCTGACAGTACTTTGGTGCCAACACTCTGTTAAGGGCAGAAGAGGAAGAGGCAATGTATCAGAGTGATGTTTGTTTGATTCTTCTTCAGGAAAGAAAAAATCTAGGGGAGAGGATCTTTACAAATTGCTGAAGGGACTTTTTGATGGAAAATCAGTTGCCTGCAGATAAAAACATTTCTAGCTGCAACTAGATCTTTTCAGTTGTCAACAAATGAGATGTTGAACTTTGGCTTTTTAATGACTTGATGAAAACTAGTAATAATTTTCTTGGAATATGATTTTTTTCATGTTAAATAACAGATTTATTAAAACATGTTTGATAGGAGGATTTCTGATCAGTCTAAGCACCTTATCAAACTTTACTCTTAGGTATCAGTGACTTGTCCTGACAGGTGAAGTATACTGGGATTTTACACTAGATTCAGATGAAAGTTTTAGTAAGACTTAGTGGGAAGGTTCTTTTCCCTGTCCAAACTCAGTTAAATATTTAGAAAAGCTAATTCAAAAAATGTGGGATCTGAAAATTCAGCTATAAACCTTATCCTTGTTACCCTACATTAATTATGCAAACTCTTGTTTGTTTTTCTTGTTAGGACAGGTGAGGCAGGTCACAAAGCAGTGATCTTGAGTCTGTCGGGGATCTCTGCTTCTAACAGTGAACAGGAATGTGTTTTCTTTCCAGTTAAATGTCCTAATCCTCTACTACTTCATCTATCACCACTATAACCAGGGAAATTGCTTCATATAAGTTTTGGAGTGGCAATTGCCACCTGTACTTGACCTGATAAGGAGAGCTGTTCATATCCAAAGCTGGGGTGAATGTCTGCAAACATTCATTTTTCTGTTGTACTGAGCAATGGTGCTAAGGGAAAAGCAACCTGAGAGATCTCCCCATACAGAGGGGCTCTGCAGTTGATTCAAACTCTGCTTCCTAGTCATGTTTTTATCCACTGCCCTTGATAGAGGACCTTGCAAAGAGAGGGAGTGAAAAAAAGGACCAGTGTGTACAAATACAGCCATGAATCTGGAGATTTATTCACACCTCTCTCTTAATGTCAATGAACTCAGACGCCAGAGTTAGAAGAATAAACAATTCAGAGGCTAACAGAATTGCTGCTAACTCTTTGTGGTAACCTAACTGCTTTATCAAGAGGCCAACAAGCAGAAAACCACACTGACTTTAGGTGATACTTGTAGCTGCCCTGGGAACTGAGCTTTCACAGTGCACATCAACTGACCGCACACAAGTCATTCTCAGCTGAGTCTCATCTCTGCAGGAGCGAAGCAGGCGCCGAGCACCTACATGTACAAACCCACAAGGAAACACACAACTTCTCCACCAGTGTCTCATTCTATGTTAAGACCATCCGCAAAGCTGCAACTCTGCTTGTTTCTTACTAAGTATACTACAGACAAAGGGAGTGCACAGGGAAGACTCATCTTCTGTTCCTCTCTTCACAAGCTGCAGGGCAAGTCAAAATTCAGAGATGCCAACAAAGATGTGTCCTCGCTTAGCAAACACCCACCCTTATTGGCGGTATTCAGGACATGTTCTTGTTGAGCTCAGCTCACTATGTTTCTCTCCCTTTGCTCCAGATTGCTCAGGTCTCCAACCAGAAAGAAAAGTATCTAATATCCTCTGTTGTCGTTTCCATTCAAATGGCTCAGAGTCTCTCTATCCTCTGTTGGGGACAAAAGAGTTCTGACATACATACCAGAGTCCACAGGGTTCTGTGACCAGCCTTGCCCCTACTCCTTGGTCTACCTACTCTCAAAGCCTTCACAACTCCTTCTGCAGGAGGGAGGATAAAGCAACTTGAGCTTTCTACAGTCAGAGTTTCAGCATAGCTTCCTGGGCAACTACTGCAGCAACCAAGAACATTCTTCCTCTCTCACAAGGCACCCAGCTTCTTGCTGGTGTGTTCACCACAAGATAATGACAGATTTGATCAGAACAGGCTAGACTGAATCTAGAGCTATTTGGCCATTAGCTGACAGGCTCCTGTGCTCCCCATGGGGCTTGCTCACCTCACTCTGTGTTAGAGCCTTGTGCTCATCACTGGCTGCTCTTTGCTTTCGCTGCTTGCTGTGCTGCTGATCATCTTACTCTGCTGTGCCTGGGAGCATTTTGGTGATGGCAATGGCCATGTGCCTGGGCTGGCAGGTGGCCAGGGCATAGCTGCTGTTGCTGTGCTGCTGTACTGGACAGCCTGGAGCTCCAGTGTGAACTTGTGTGGAAGACTGTGACCTGTGGTTGAGTCTAGGTGGGAACAGGGCACCCCAAAGCATCTGTAGCTGTGGATGAGCTCACGCTATAGGAGGTACATCTCAAAGCATCTATGACTATAGTTACATCTGTGCTACAGCAGGTGTAACTCTGGAGGGATTGTGTCCAAAGGATATGTCAATGCTGGACAAGGTACACCCCGAAGCACTTGTGGCTGTGGGTAAGTCTGTGCCACAGCAGGTACACCTTGAAGCATCAGTGGCTGTGCATGAGGGCATACTGGAACACCTTGTGTCTGTGGCCGTGGTTAAGCCCATGGCACAGCAGCTACACCCCTGAAGGTACTGTGGCCATGGGTAGATCCATGTTGGAGCAGATACACTCCTGAAGGGACTGTGGCTGTGGCTAAGGCCATGCTGCAGCAGGTGCACCTCAAAGCAACTGTGGCTGTGGAAAGGTCTATGCTGCAGCAAGTACACCCCTGAAGAGACTGTGGCTCATAGGTAAGGCTCTACTTGGAGCAGGTATACCCCTAAGGAACTGCATCAAGGACAAGTCCAAGGCAGAGCAAGAGATAATGAAGAGTTCATTGCAATATTAAACCCTAGAGTCTGGTCCAAAGAGCACAGGGGTGGAGCTTGTAATGGACATAAGCTTAAATTGTCATAACCAATGATTTGAGTTGCATGTTACAGAAAGTACTACAGCGGAAACCACCGGAACCAATGGAGTATGAGCCTTAGAAGAAGCAGAGCAAGTGCAGCAGTGACCAGCCCGAGCTGGCTTTGGTGCCCTCCACGCAACACACCACCTCTTCTATGCTGACCATCCACCATAAAAGAGGGACCCCAGAGTCATGGACTCAATGAACTCAGAGAACATTTTAAGGACATTTTGCAGGGGGATGGCCAGCAAACTAAGGGGATGATACCTGTGTGTGCATCTATCAAAGGATGGGAAGAGGGGTGGTGGCTAATGAGGATGTATTGGCTAGGGTGTGGCCTGAGCATGATGTAAATGTAGGGAGTAAGGGGTAGAGAAGATGCTGGTTTAGGCTGGGGTAGAGTTAGCTTTCTTCATAGGAGCTGGCATGAGGCTATGTTTTAGATTTGTGCTGAAAACACTCTTGATAACACAGCACTGTTCTAGTTACCGCTGAGCAGCTCTTACACAGCAACAAGGCCTTTTCTGCTCCTCACACTATCCCACCAGCGAGTAAGCTGGGGGTGCACAAGAAATTGTGAGGGACCACAGCTTGACAGCTGACCCCAACTGACCAAAGGGATATCCCATCTCATATGACATCATGCTTAGCAATAAAAGCTGAGGAAAAAAGGAGGAAAGAAGGAAAGATGGAAAATTTGGAATTATGGCATTTATCTTCCCAAGCAACTGTGATGCATGATGGAGCCCAGTTTTCATGGAGATGGCTGAACACCAGCCTGCTGAGGGGAAAAGGTGAGTGAGTTCCTTGCTTTGCTTTGCTTACACATTCAGTTTTTACTTTACCTATTAAACTGTCTTTATCTCAATCCCTTGATCCTTTATTTTTTACCCTTCTGATTCTCTCACTCAACCCACTGGGGGTGGGAGGCAAGCAAACAAGGGGATGGGGGAGTCTTAGTTATTGGCCAGGGTTAAACCACAACAGCAAGAAAAGATTGCTTGCCTGTTTATGGAATTTCTTTTTTCTTTTCTTTCTTTTTTTTTTAACAACAGTTCTCAAATCTTTTTCTCCTAACAAAAAAAAAAGAATATCAAGTAGGGGGATAAAGATCTAACAAGTTCAAGGACTGCACTGACTTTTCTCCTCTCACTACAGACCTTAAATAAGAACTGACTTTCCTAAGTTTCAACCCTTCCCCAGCAGACAGGCACAACTGAGAGACCTCAGACTGACCACAGGCTCAATTTTATCTCACTTGGTGAGCCTGCTCCAAAGAATTACATAACCCTCCTCACATCCTGTTTACTTGCAGAATGATCTCAGAGACCGCTCCAGTGCCACCAGCTCTGTCTCTTCCATGTTACCACTATTTCAGTGTTATAAGCCTCTAGTACAGTCTCTCTGTATCCCTGCTACTTCTGTTTGAGCAAGGAGAACAGGATGACCAAAGAGATGCTCTCACTTCACAGAGTATTTTTGAAGCTTAGAGCAAGGCTACAAACCCATGCCATCCCACTGACAAGCTATCACACAAAGCCTTTAGAGAACCCTGCTTTTCTTCTACATGCTATGATCCTTACAAGTGGAAACAGCAGGAGAAAATGAACAGGAAAATGTGTTTCTCACAGTGAGCTCTCATTTCACATGTATAAACACATGGACATAGATGCAGAAAGTAGCACATATTTATTTCCCTAAATCTACCTGCTCTAGGTAGAATAAGGCTGGATTACTTCAGAAACCCTGTCCAAGTGGAGACCAGTGACGAGTGGTGCTTCTCAGGGGTAAGTACTGGGACCTGTGCTATTTAACACCTTTGTCAGTGACATGAACAGTGGGATCAGGTGCACCCTCAGCGTGTTTGCCAATGACACTGAGTTTATGTGGTGTAGTCAGCACACGGATGGAAGGGATGCCATCCAGAGGGACCTTGACAGGCTTGAGAGGTCAGCCCATGCTAACTCCCTGAAGTTCAACAAGGCTAAATACAAGGTCCTAGGCATGGGTTGGGACAATCCCAAGCACAAATACAAGCTGGGCAATGAGAGGGAAGTGCAAGGGAAGACAGAGGTACTCAATTTTAAGGGCTCCTCTTGTATCTAAACATGAATGAATGAGAGACATTTCTACTTAGCCCTGCTATTCACAGTTTTCCCCCATGCTGGCAACACCAGCTTTACAGCCCCTGTGGTTGCCTCTCTTGTCTTTGGTCAGGTTCAGACACTGGCCTTTAAAGAAAAGGTCTAAGGTTATTAGGTTTTTTTGGGAAAGCTGGGGTCTTGCCCAGGCAGTGCTAAGCCCCTGTCAGTACTGGAAGTAAAATGTGTTTCTTCAAGTTCCCTAACATCTACTGTACAATTTATCTTCACCCTGCTGTGTGAGAGGTGAAAAAAGGAAGCCATGGTCACTGTATCTCTTTCCACATGCTTTCCCAGACTGACAGCACAGGAAGCTTGGTGCTGTGGAGAGGGATCTCCAGCTCCAAGAAGCTAATCAGTCAGGAGCAGGCAGGTCAGGGTAAACTAGCACAGCAAATAGCCATGCTGACTACTGAGAGCACAGCAACAAGGTCCTCCTCCTCGGCTGAGCTACTTGAGTAGTAAAAACAAGTGTTGTTAGCAAGAGTTTTTGTTGGAAGGATTGCAAGAGCCTTCGTGATGCTTGCAGTTGGAGCAAGGGCCAAGGCAGGCTACCCTTTAGAGGCAAGTAGCTTTCAAAGCTGGAGGTCAGGGCAACATGGACCAATTGCTTCTTAGCTTTGTTGTACCCATGGCTAGGTAGCACACTCACATCAGGAACAGGGTGCTAATCAGCAGCTGGATGGAAAAATGAAGGGAGAAAACTCACTGCAGGAGCTACAATATAAATGCATTAGAGTGTGAGCTCCAAGAATTGGGAGTCTTCTGGAAAAATAGGACCAATCAAGTGGTTACTCCCCAGATTTCCTTATCATGAGGTCACACAGCAAACTGTGCACTGATTTAAAACTGCCTGAACAGCTGGTCCCAGCAGGGAGTGATCAGTGGCACAAAGGGAACTTAGAGGCAAGCCTCTACCTGTGTGCCCCATTGGTTGGTACCTCTTCATTAATGTCTTGACACTGGGACAGAGTGCCACCCTCAGCAAATTCACAGATAATACAAAACTGGGAAGAATCACAGAATGTTTTAGGCTGGAAGGGACCTCTAGAGGTCATTTTGTCCAGCCTCCCTACACAAGTAGGGACATCTCTACCTAGGTCAGGTTGCTCAGAGCCCCATCAAGCCTGGCCTTAAATGACTCTAGGGATGGGGCCTCCACCACCTCCCTGGGCAGCCCATTCCACTGATCTATCACCCTCATGTTAAAGAGCTTTTTTCTAATATCCAATCTAAATCTATCCTTTCCTAGCTTAAAACCATTTCTCCTGGTCCTATCATTACAAACCCTTTTGAATAGACCTTCCCCTGCCTTAACGTAGGCCCCCTTCAGATACTGGTAGGTCACTATAAGATCCCCCCAGAGCCTTCTCTTCTCCAGGCTGAACAGCCCCAACTCTCTCAGCCTGTCTTCATATGAGAGATGCTCCATTCCTCTGGTCATTTTGGTGGCCCTCTTCTGGACACGCTCCAATATGTCCCCATCCTTCTTGTGCTGGGGGTTCCAGAACTGGACGCAGTACTCCAGGTGAGGTCTTTTGTGAAATTTTAACCAGAGCAAGTGGCTGATACACTCCAGAGTTGTGCTGCCATTCAGGGGAACCTGGACAGGCTGGAGAATTAGGATGAGAGGAATCTCATCAAGTTCAACATGGGAAAAATGCAAAGTCCTGCACCTGGGTAGGAATAATCTCAGGTACCAGTACAGGTGGGAGCCCAGCAGCTGGAAAGCAGCTCTACAGAGGAGCTTGAGACAACTAAGCGTGCCTCTCACAGCAAGTAAGTGTATGCCTTCTGCCACAATTCCCCTTCCCAGTTCAGAGCAGGTAACCACAATATCCAGAAAAGTATCTTGTTATCTTCCTTGAAGCCCATAAAACACTACTTGTCACCACAATTCCCAAACAACAAGAAAACAAAAGATTCCACTACCAAACCCCACAAATTTAAGGGCTGGATTGTTCCTGTGTTTTGAGGAGACTGACTAAAAACAAGCTGTGTGCACTGTGGTTTCTACAGTGATGCTTATCCATCTGTTGCAATGCTCCATCCTTGCACAAAAGCTCCAGGCATCAGATAAAGCAGATATTCACCCTCTTCAAACCCATTCAGGGTTGCAACTGAAGACACAGTGCAGAGGAGACCAGACAAGAATCGTGTACCAAAGGCAGAGCTGGGAATGTATTTATAATGGATGCTGAATTTCTGAATGCCTCCCTCAGTTTCCTTCAGCCAAAAAAGCCCTAGAGTCAACCTCTAGAAACCTTTAAGTCTTTCCTGAGGTCTAGCAACAATAAAAAATGCACAGAAAATCCCCACAATGAATCAGGTGCTGTTTTGGCTCAGTTAAAACTCTTGTTCCACCCTAAAAGGTAAGTGTTAGTACTTGCTTGACACATACGATGGAGATTGAAAAGCAGAGAGTATATTTTAGAACTGTTACCTTGGTTTTACACACAACACATCAGAAAGAACATTAGCAAGTCTGTGTAGTCTCATGCACCAACATATGAATAACCAGATAATATTTGGAGGCATATCAGTAAATGTATTCCCATAGGAATGTATGAGAAATAGCATTTTCAGTCCCCATTTGGATCAGAACAAAGGCTGGAGGTGAGGAGAAGAGTGGTCCTACCCTGGCATTCAGGAACAGACTGCTCCAGCATGGGTCCCCTGCAGGGTCATAAGTCCTGCTGACAAGCTTGCTCCAGTGTAGGCTTCTCTCTCCATGGGTCTGCAGGTCCTGCTAGGATCCTGCTCCAGCACAGGCTTCCTGTGGGGTCACAGCCTCCTTTGAGCATTCACCTGCTCTGCTGTGGGGTCCTCCACAGGCTGCAGCTGGACATCTGCTCCACCATTAACCTTCACGGGCTGCATGGAGCAGCCTCACCCCGGTCTTCACCATGGGCTGAAGAGGAATCTCTGCTGCAGCACCTGGGGCACTTCCTTCCTTTCCTTCTCCACTGATCTCGGTGCCTGCAGAGTTGTTTCTCTCACGCATTCTCACTTCTCTCTCTGGCTACAGTTGTGCAGGTTTTCCCCCCCTTGCTTCTTAAATATGTTGTCATGGAGGCACTACCACCATAACTGATGGGCTCAGCCTTGGCCAGCAGTAGGTCCATTTTGGAGGCCAACTGACATTGGCTATATCAGACATAGAGGAAGCTTCTGGCAGCTCCTCACTGAAGCCACTCCTGCAGCCATCCTGCTACCAAAACCTTGCCACAGGACCCCAATACAATAAGCAGTCTGTGTTATTGAAAGCCACAAGAAGCCTAGGCACAGCAAACCACACTGACCCAGCTTACATCGGTGAGTGCGTTTCCGCAGGCAACCAAACCTCTCACAAGGGAAGAAACTCAACTGATTTGAATCTGTTGATCTTTGCACACTTACCAGAACATACCTCAGCAACAAGCATACTCACATTGCATTCAGCTTTGAGTCCAAGCAACGTGCTACAGCCAGGTGCCACTGCTAGGCTGGGCTAAAATTTCACAAATGCCACAGAACTGGTCATTCCCCACTAGTGCCCATCAGGCTTAGGTTGGAGCGGTTACCTCATTGCACAGTTGGGGGTATCCAGCCAGAGCACTAGAGAAAAGAAAGAGTGAGCATCATTTTTAACAAAAAAGCATCACACTCGAGACACCAGAGGATCACAGGCAAACCAGAGCTTCTCCACAATTTGCAGATAATGCATTCTTGAACTCCCTTGAAGGAGGAAAGACAGCAAAACCGAGACCAGAAGAAGACACTACTCTGAGCTCCAGCACCATGTCTGTGTCAAACAAGTGACAAACAACCCTGTTGAGCTATCACCAGTACTTCTAACAAACCTGCTTCCCCTGCAGTTTCTTTTCTCCGGCAGACCCAGTTGGCCTCAGCTGAAGGGCATTCCAGCAAACACCCAGCCACAGCTGGGCAAAATAAGGAAGCTCATCATTAATTCTTTCTGGAAAGTCTTTCCCTGTGGTCTGTGTGCACTCACATTGTGACTAACTACAGACTGTAAGATCATGCACATACACTATGCCATGTGTGGGCCTTTCCTTACTTCTATCCAACTGCTTCATTTTCAAGCCTTCAATAATGTGCAGTTAACATATGATTTTATTTACCTTTTTTTTCCCCTATAGTATTGTTCATGTAATATGTTTCCACAAATGGTACAAAACAAGCAAGAAGTAGGTGGAGCTCCTTGTGAGAAAACCAGCCATTAGTTCTAACTTTCCATTACCCAAACAAACTGAGATCAGGAAGTTTCAGGTCTTCCCCTGCCAGACATGCTTAGTTGCAAGACAGCAAATCTGTGACCACAGGTTATTTTTCAGTCAATGTATCTGTCCATCAGAGGATTATGAAAAATCCACCCACATCTTCTCAGCATGTGAGCTTCTCAATGGCCTCCATTCCACCTATCTCTAGCAGCACCTTGCTAGGTGAACACTTCAATCTGCACTGCGTTTACTCACACACTCACAGCACTTTCAATATGTATGTGATTGTAGTGAGAAAACAACCTGCAATTACCTGCTCAACAGCAAGCAGGAAGTCTGCACTCTGGAACAAGGTTGATCTTTGATTATGCTGCAGATAGTCTGGCACCTTAGTCCATAGATCCTCTTCTTTCATGCAGTATGACTGACAGGAGCCATAGGAGTGATTTCAGGACCTTCTGCTAAGTGGAACTTGTCACCTTGGAAAGGGATTAGATGAAAAGGAGAGGCAAAAAAGCTTTCATCTAGAAAGGAAACCCCTGAAACATGAGTGGGAGGAAAAGCCTTTGACTCTGACCTAACTGTCATACTGTGTTTTGTCACAAGGAGCCTTATACAGGCACTGTGCAGAAGCATGGGTGTATGCTTGTAGGTGGCACTTCCACAGTCTGTTAAGTGTGCACAACAGTTCCCACTTTCTACAGTTTATAATATTGCCAAATGTTGTGAGCTTGGGCTGGAATTATCTGTGGTAGATATCTGCCTCAGCCTGATACTTGATTTTTTTCCTCCCTTTACATTTTAGCTTAGATCAATAATTCAATACCATTTTACTCACACCAGAAGATGTGAACAAACTTTCATTTGAAAACCTGTGGCAGTGACATATCTTAGACCAGGTGGTAAATGTTTGGCCATGTTTGCCTTTCTGTTAGTGATAAGCTGTGCTGAGTCCCATAAAGGCCTGGCCAAAATTAGCCCAGGGACAAGACTTCGTAAATGTACAATTCATATATGCACTGCACTATTCACTGCATCTTTCTTCTCAAAGAAAGATCCATGAGTTCCAGAGAATGAAAGCACAGGTATAGTTCAGTGTTGCTATAGGACTTTATGCACAGAAATGTGAGTGTAGACATGGACTCTATAAGTCTTTGCAAGAGCAAAGACCCAGCTCCTTCAGTCTTTCCTCATAAAGGAAGAGTTCCACTTCCTTAATCATCTTCATGGCTCTGTGCTGGACTCTCTCAAGCAGTTCTGTGTCCTTCTTGACCTGAGGGGCCCAGAACTGGACACAATATTCCAGATGTGGTCTCACCAGGGCAGAGTAGAGGGGGAGGACAACCTCTCTCGACCTACTAACCACATCCCTTCTAATACACCCCAGGATGCCATTGGCCTTCTTGGCCACAAGGGCACATTGTTGGCTCACTGTCATCCTGCTGTCCACTAGGACCCCCAGGTCCCTTTCCCCTACACTGCTCTCTAACAGGTCAGTCCCCAGCCTATACTGGCACATGGGGTTGTTCCTGCCCAGATGCAAGACTCTACACTTGCCCTTGTATTTTATTAGATTTCTCCCCGCCCAACTCTCCAGCCTGTCCATGTCTCTCTGGATGGCAGCACAGCCTTCTGGTGTGTCAGCCACTCCTCCCAGCTTTGTGTCATCAGCAAACTTGCTGACAGTGCACTCTAATCCCTCATCCAAATCGTTAATGAATATATTGAACAGTACTGGTCCCAGTATCAATCCCTGAGTGACTCCACTCAATACAGGCCTCCAACTAGACTCTGCCCCATCGACCACAACTCTGACGACTTTCCTTCAACCAGTTCACAATCCACCTCACCGCCTGATAATCTAGACCACACCTTCTCAGTTTAGCTGCAAGGGTGCTATGGGAGACAGTGTGAAATGCTTTACTGAACCAAGGTAAACCACATCCAGAGAGCAAATTCCAAACCCTGCTGAAAAGAAGCAAGGAAACTGAGGGTGACAATCCAGTATTGCCACTGTAGCTTCTATGTCCCATGCTGCATAGTAGAAAGAGTTTGCTTTAGCAACTTGCCTGAAAAGTCTGTTTCTTTGTATGTCATGCTACCCTGAAAGATAGGGCTGGGTACTAGAAAGATGACATAGGTGAAGCACTGGGAGGACAACTTCTAACTTTTGGCTGTCCTTTGTGGGTCAGTAGCTGTTCTGGGTCTGTGGCACCAGGATTCTTGGGACCCATTCACAGAGGTAATCCCTATAGAGACACCTCTCAGAAAATGGTCCCAAACAAGCAGAGCCAAAGACAGAAGCAGAAAGTCCAGTACCAGCCTCCCTGCTTTTTATCTCTAGCCATGCCAACACTCTTACCAGTGGCAATTAATTCTAGCTAGCCCTACATTCTAGCCTGTCAGCACAGAGCTAGCACTTGATAAGGAAGAGAGCTGCATGGGTTCAGTACTGGAATTACTTGTGTCCAAAGTAGGAGCAGCTCCATTTTATTATTTAGTATCTCCCTCAGTGTCTGGAAGGCCTCTAACCTGTCAATGAGTGAGCCCCTCCAGAAAGGAGAAATTGTAAGGATGCTTTCTACAGAGAAATTCTACCTTGTTTTTAATTCTGGAACATAAATCAAAGTATTCTTTGGGACTAAGCAGATACTACAGATAGGTTTCTTTCCATTTTTACTCTGTGCTGTATACACGATGTTGCAATCTCTGCTGGGAATTTTCACAGAAGCCATAAGAGGGCTGTGCTGGATAAAAACCTCTTTGTTGTGTTCTTTTTACCCAGCATAGCCACATGCCCTGACATACCAAGCTCTTCTCTTAGGAGCAGGAAAATGACCACATAGAAGACTAGATGTAGCAAGAGGCTGAGAAAAACCTGTTAGAAGGTCTTGATATTCCTTGTGCCCCCAATATTTCTCAGGCTCTTCCCCCTCACAGCCACTCTCTTGTCAGCAGTGCAGCTGGAGAACACAGGCATGAGCCAGATTTCCATCTGATACAGTCAGTATTTTGACTGTTAGTTAAGCGAGGCTTCTGCACAACCACATTTTTAAAACATCTATGTTTTATGTAGTATTCTGAAAAGTAAAATGTACTAAGAGGTACAACCTAGGCATACAGGTTTAGGCGTGCACCTGTGTAGGTAGTACAGTTTCTAAGCAGCCTAAACCATAGAAAATGTGGTGTGTAGATCAGCCATGAGAGCAAAGAGAACATTTTCCTTTTGCACTGAGAAGTGACACAGTAAGCACTTCACAGGACTAAAATTGGGGTTGCTATTAGTTCTTTGTGGTAATGTAAGTGCATAACTGAAAGCCACAAAGAATTCACTAGCATAGAGCTACACTGGCCTGAATAAACATTTTAAATGAACACGAAGATCAAGTTCACCCAGTGAAAGTGATCCTGGTGCAGCTGAAAGGTGCTTGGTTACTGGAAATCCTTTTATACAGTGGTGGCAGCAGCAGCACAACCTGTGAGATGACACACAGACACAGAGGATGTATACCTGGCATTGCCCAGGCACAAGAGGAGCCTTTCCCTGATCATCAGAGAAGTTTCTACTTCAAGAGCTACTTAGGCCACTCCAAGAAGTTGCTGTTCAAGAGTACACTGGGCAGAGGGTATGCATGTATTTTGTGGACATCATTCTTCAGTGAGACTGATAGTATCAGAAATCATGACAAGGCCCACAGAGAAATACTTTACGTCAGCAACATCCTCTGAGTGCCTGCTGTATTTTTCCACCAGTAGCCTTGTTTTATCTTTTCTATTCATTCTGTTCATTATTTACAGTTAGTTAGATGCTGTCTAGACAAACTGTAAGATAAAAAAAAAAATAGGAGACCTTTCCCCAGAGGTCCAGAAATTGCCTTCCGTTTTCCCCTACCAGAAGGGCCCAGTCAACAAACTTCAAGGCTGAAGTGAACACAGTTTTACCGAGGAAATAGGGAAGATCTGACTACAGACTCCAATGCATTATTACTACTCTTTTTAATTATCACTTGTCAGTTTGTCTGAGTATTACACAGAAGCTCACCCACATCATCTTAATGTGCAAGATACCCTCAGAGAGACAAGCTTTCTGCTGCTCAAGGCCTTTATAGGTCAGAAGCTACGTTTAATCTGGTATCTGAGCAAGTCACCCTCCACTGCTGAGGTAAATGGGTGATTTCATTAATATTTTAGAGATGAGGAACAAAGGACAGAAGCATAAGATAGCCTGTGAGCCCTAGGAATAATTGCCAGGTCATAGTGGGGCAGTAATGACTTAAAAAATTACAGGGTTCTTTCCAGCACAACGTCTCACTTAGGCAAGGATCCAATGGACGAATAGGGCTGATATATGCTCAAGGCTCCTCCAGGCTATGTGGTTTTCATTCTGGTTGATACCAGTTCCCAAGCCCAAGAAGAGTATGCCAGATTCCAGTCAATACTGCCCGATTCTTATGTTTTCTTCAAGTACCCAAGAAGCCTCTTTGCACATGGGCTCAGAACTCCATTCCTGCTTATGCACTGGAAAAAACATCAATGTCACAAATGTAAGAAGACATATTGTTATCACTTTACAGAAGGGTTGGGCAAGGACTGTACAATTTTAGCATTTTTGGTGCTAAAGGAAAAATGTTTCTTTCACTAGCTCAGAATAAGAAAACTCTCTCCGATACGAAACACTGACAAGAAGAGACTCCTACCCGGCTTGAGCTCTGCTGTGGCTTTATCAGCCACAAATCAGCTCTGTGAGAAGAGGCAAGGCAAAGAAGGTACAGGAAGCCCAGCTCTGCAAAAAGGCAGGGGGTGGAGCTCTCCAACTTCAAAGACCCAATCCACCAGAATAATTGGGAGTCACAGCACAGCAGTGATGAGAGAGCAATGACTCTGGTTGCTGAAGATGTACTGTCACAAGAGGAATCTGTCACAAGCCAGGTCATATGGAAGACCCATCTGAGACAGGTACAAGAGCAGGCTTGAACACTGACTGGAAAAACTGCTTGTGCCTTGTGCGAGGAGACCACAAGTGCAAAGGGTAGGTCATGCTGTTCTTTGGGACGCAGCACTATTACACACCAGGGCCTGGGTTCTGGGCTCAGGCTGTTTCTTTCAAATCTAGTCATGGTCTTGGCCAGACAACGAGGTCATGTCAGAGACCACGTCAGAACCCCAGATGTACAAAAGAGGTACGTGACAGAAGTTGTGGAGGACAGTTCAGGAAGCAACGTGACCCTTCCTGAAATGGCATCTAGGCCAAATGTCTATCGCAACTGACCATGGAATAAATGCTGCAGTAACCCAATGTATCAGTAGAAGTAACAAAGTAGAACCACTCTCCCTAAAATAAACATGCTCCGGGAGAACTTGATGATATGACAGAGAGAGAGCTGGCCAGAGACCGGGGACATCTGGAACTTAACCATCCTCATGGCTGGCATTAGCACAACAGACTTTAGGGAGGCAAAAAAAGACAACTTACAAGAGCAAAGTATCAAACTTACAAGACTTACAAACTATCTCATGAACCAAATAAATGTATGAAAACTAAATACCAAATAAATATCATTGAGGAGCTGGAGTATACAGAGTTTCTCCTGTAAGTGCTTAAAAAGCAGTTCTTGAGACTGCATCCCTTTGCAATGTCTCTTCTGCTCAGTACTGAAAATATGACAAGGTCTTCTGAACATGTTATTTAAAGGCAAACGTGTTACCACTCACTGATGATTTCTGCTCACAGCACCATTGTATGGGAGTTTTAATGTCTCATTCAGACATGTAGTTCAAAGAGTTGATGGAAACTTCTCTCCCATTATTATCAGTGATTTAGATTTTCTTCCTTAGAATTAAAAAGATAAGCTAAAGAAATCATGACAGAAGAATGCAGTTGAAATCACTGTCTCTTATCCCATCTTCAGGGAAGATTTTAGCACCATTAAAGAAGATTTTTATAGCTCTCAGATAAGCAAGGCAGACATAAGGCTATTGAGGTATCTGTCAGGGTTTACAGACATGACTTCATCCCAGTTTCTCTCAGTAATGAGACTGCAAAGCTAAGAACACTACTAGAGACAGAGTTAGTTCCTTTTTACAGAGGAAGAGGGTAGAATTTCTACTACAGGAATACATGCAATAACAAGGAGTTAATAGCAAAAAAAAAAAGGTGTTCTTGCCAGCATAATGCAGGAGGGCATTTAGAAAGCTTGTAACATTCTAATAAGTTTAAAAAAACCCAACCATCTTCCTCCACTTATGCCAGTCTAAGACTTCAGCTAATCTAAAGTAAGGGCTCTGCCTTATTGATCTTTCTTCTAGTACGAGGTAGAAGCTCCACACTGCCCATAGATGGAACAGCAGCAGTCAGGAACTGAGGAATACCCATGTGTCAAGTGCAATATTATTGCGGGCATGACTAAAGTTACTCTCTCACCACTCTTCCGTCAGAGAGGAACAGGCTGAGAAGGCTTCCTCTTCCTGGGGCACAATCCAGGAGACAATATCCCAATTCAGATCATTAGGTAAGCTCATGGTGGTAAGGCTGGTCCAAGGTCATGCTGGGAAGCCAACCCACAAGTCAAGGTCACATCTAGGGAAGGCAAGCAGGGTCAAACACAGGCCAGCAACCATCAGGCATCTTCACAGCCAAAAGGGATGCCAGTGGTCAAGCTATGAAATCAGTCCAAAGCAAGGCACAAGCACAGCCAGCTCAGAAAGCAGCACTCCTACAAAGCATCTCAAGGAGGAAGCAAAATCCCACACCTGGTCTTAAATGGCACCCCTGGGCCTATGGACAAAGAGCCTGGGTGAAGGCACAGGTGAGGCTAGGCAGGGCCATTAAAGCTTGTTAGTGCACCCTGAAGGCAGAAACCTAACCCTTATAAATGGCCAGCTACCTGCCCAGAGATGAGCTTTGTCAGTCTACCCAGAAATGGGTATCAGCTGCTGTTACACCCAGAGTTATACAGGGTTCAGTCACTCCTGAGGAGTGTAATGCAGATATGGCTACAGAAAGCAGAGACACTAGCTACTGTCAGTCCTGCATCAGTGCAGTAGCCACAAAGTGGGTTGCTTCTTGTAGAAGCTATTCTTGTAAAATAGGCTGTGTGTCAGTTATAGCTACCACTGAGCAGGAGAGCCTTGGTCCAGAGGGCTGTGCTTTAGCTGAGCATAATGCTAGCCTTTAAAAAGGCTTTTATTTAGTATCCAGGCTTTTAATCACAACTAGAATTGTTTTTTTGCTTTGGTTTGTTCATTCCTTGGGTAATAATTGGCCTGGAGAGAGCCCTACTTGTCTGTGCAAAAGGAATTAAAAATCTACAAGTTGTAGTCTGACCAACAGTGCAAAAGGATGTCCTAGCTGGGAGGATCTCAGTGATGAGGGACTGTCCAGTGTCAAGTCTTCAGGATGAGACTGCAGATGTTCACAATGCAGCTAGGGTAACTAGACAAAAATAAGTAGTACCTGCTTCATCTCCACTTGTTGCTATCTGTCTTTCCATCAGAAGGCTGGTTTGCCCTTGTTTATTTTTACCGCATGTGGTATTTCCACTCACGCATAGGAACTTTTTCCTGTTAAGTACTTTGCTTAACATCTGTACATTAGGAGGCTATCTTACATTGCATCAAATAGTTTATTCATTTCATGTGTTGCCTGATAGTTTCATCAGAATGCAACGTGTTATTAGACAGGGCAAGTACAAACAACCTTCTAAACCAGAGTCTCAGCTTCTGCAGGTGGGTAGCCCCTTCCACCAGGAAAAATATTTACTTATGGAACTCCTTTCTATATGTACCACATCCCAGTAAAACACATGCCTGTGTTCTATAGAACTGGCCTACACTGCGCTGAGAAGCAACTACAAACTCAATCTTGTCTTTGAGAACATTGAGTTAAATCACAGCTATCAGGTACACCAGAGGCAGTGTTCCTCAGAGCAAATTCAGTTCTGCTTATTTCAGTTTTTATGCCATGGGGTTCAAGCAGAAATACTTGTGATGCTTAAATTCTTAAATCTTTAGATTTAATGAGAAAGTCTCATTACATTGTTTTTTCTTGTTCTCAAACATACTGAGGAAGGCACTTACCTTTCTTAGACAAATCAGGTATTTCATTCCATCCTCAATTGTATTTCTGAAGGAGGACACCCGCATCTAGTTTGTCTATAAAGTGGAGATGGAAGGGCAACTAGAACCAGGTTTTTAATCTACTGAAGTCACCCCCAAGTCAAACTGCCTAGTCTTATGCACTGCACATTGATAAAAATAATGACTGCCAGACACCATGTTTTGAAACATCTGGGAAAGAGATTAAAAAGCATTTTGGTTCACTGTGAATTCCAGCAGAACCGGTGGGATAGAATGGAGGAAGAGGAACAGTTTTCTCCTCTAGAAGAAATATAGAAGAAAAGTCCATCATAATGAAAGGGGACAAGGTTCAGAAAGCCATCCCAAAGTGGGAAGCTTAGAATGCTCTGCTCAGTACCACCCTTTTGTCTCATCCAAATTCAAGTTGCACTATTTCCTCAATTTTGGTGCTTTTTCACTCTACTTTCAGCATTTTCATCTCAAAGAGCAGCTACAGCAGTTTCTAAAGAAAGAAGAGAGCAGTGTGAGGCAACACGTCATTGCTAGTCATCAGATGATGACTTCTGAGCTTCAGACTCACTGCTTCTTTCTTATTGCTGTTCAGAGAAGCTTGCCAAGCACTGGAAAGGTGCAAAGTTCCAATGCCCTCACTCATATTCACCAATATCTAGTTTAGAAATACCAACCTGATTAACACATTAAAAGGCACATTAAGTGATGTTTAGAGTTCTTCTGCCTCAGCTGTAGTTATGTGGTTCTGAGATCTTGTATCTTAGCCACTGGTGTTACAGAGCGAAACCACCCAAGCAAGTGCATTTCTTTTGTGGTCACATGATTTGTGGCCAGCAAGCTGAGAAATGATTTTTCAATCTTTAGGGCTGTCAAAGCTCTGTTTTCTAGATCATATAGATGCCAGACCCCCACCCTCTTTGCTGTTCTTGGTCGTACATCTCTAACAACCATAGGCCGGTATCTCCCAGTGCCAGACAGGCCTTGTTTGTTCTGGTGTAGCAAGCTGGGCTGATTCCTAGTCATATATTAGTATCAGAAAAACAAACTGTTTAGGTTAGCAAGTCTGCATACACGGGAGGAACCAAGTTGTTCTCAGTTCCCATTACACGCATCTCCACATAACACAAGCATTATATGTGTGTAATGTATGTAGTCTTGGGAGTTGAGCTTCTTTGTGACAGAAGCACTTTTGGCAATTCACTTAGGAAAAGTGAAGGTGACAGAATGAGCCAGTAGCCAAACTGGAAGAGAGATCTTTACCCCCAGCTTATAGTAAGCTCCCCAGGGCAAGTCTCCTGCCTTCTTCAGAAAGTGGCAAGAACAGCACCATGAAATCAGGAGATTCCGTTCTACACATTAAAAACATTGAAACTATCAGGCAATATCAAGGCTTGATGAATAAACTGACCTTTCTGGAGTTATAGTAGAGATTCTTCTGGGTTCTGCACATCTTGATTAAACCTGTTATAACTGAACTATTTTACACCTAACACAAGGTGATGGACTTGGCTAACAACCAAATGCCCACCCAGCTGCTCACTTAGTACCCACACTCTCAGCAACAGAGAATGAGAAAATAGGAAGGATGGGAATGAGAAAACTCATGGGTCAAGATGAAAAAAGGAGACTGTTTCTCAATTGCTCTCACAGGGAAAACACACTTGACTTGGGAAAAATTAATTTATTGCCAACTAAAACATTTCATTAGAGATTTGGGTAGTGGGAGAGAAGACAAACACTGAAACATTTTCCTCTTCCCTTTCCTATGCTTAATTTCATTCCCAGCTCCTCTACCTTCTCCAAAGGCACAGGGGGGATGCAGGGTTACAGTCAGCACAAAGCAGTTAGTTCTTCTCCATTGGTCAATTTGATGGTGGTGAACTGAAAAAGAAAAGACTTATTTCCCATTTCTAGTCCCACCACTCAACCAAATTAGACAAAGCTGCACTTGAGATGTTAGGAACCAGGTGCACCGTACAACCATGTGCTGGTTGCAGCTATTGGCTGCTGACATTAATGCAGTATCACAAAGGACATACAATAACTGTCTCCGTGCCCTGCTCTGCACACTGTGCCTCACTGTGTGCTCCACTCAGCCTCTCTTGTCTCTCCTTTCATCTCAACATCCCACTTTGTGAAATGGGATGTCTTCTCTCCCTCTCTCCCATCTCTTCTTTGCTCTATCAGTGCAAAGGAAGGTGAAGACTCCTATATCCCAGATAGTGGTACTTTCCAAGCAGTGTAGGAGAATGGAGCTGTCCTGTCAGTGGGTCACAGAGGTAGAGAGGAGCAGGAATGGAGTTTTGTGAAGGAGAGGGAGTCAGAGAGGAGAAGGGAGTCATAGTACCTTCTACACCACTTGCTTTGGCTGTGGAGATAATTGCCCTAGGAAAATGTTCTGCAACCCCCATATCCCACTTGTGAGATCAGATCACTTGGACAATAAGGAAGGGTTAGTGAGGCTGGAGGAAAGGTGTCTGCCTCCATCTCCTGTCCCCTGAAGTGCCACTTACCTTTGTCCCAAAATGTTAATACAATGCTGATTTAGAATGCATTCCTGATGGCTGTTTTATGAAAAAAAGATCAACACACCCTCCATAACTGCTGTGTTCCTGATGGATGAATGTCATGGTGGATCTCAATGGAATTTATACAGTTTAAGACTGGTCCTGAGCTGTGAGATTCCTGTGGAGGTCTCTGTGGTAAGCTGAACTTCACAGAGAAGACAGGGTATGCTCTTAAGCCAGAGGAACTGAGAGGGGTTTCCTCTCTAGTGTCCAAAAGTATGATGCTGAAAATAATAATTTTAAATGGCCAACTTGAGGCTTTGCCAATTCTCATCAGTAGATTTGTAGCAGCGCAGAGGTTAGTCCTAACCTAGCTGAGCTAGTGGATTTCCAGGCCAGCTCATTAAGAAGGGCCGCAAATGGTGTTCAAATGCAGAGCTTCCACCTTCATATCATTAGTTTGCCCACCCTCAGCTTAGAGATTGCTAGAAAGCATCTCCATTGTGATAAAAAAATAGCCTCAGGCCTTGCTGTCAAGTGAAGATCTCCTGTTCATTCCTCAAGCCACAGATCTCAGCATTTTGAGAAATCAGAGAAGTGAAACATCTTCTTCCCGTTGCTCGAGCAGAGCCTTAAGAATTACTTGTTTTTATGCAACCTCCTGAGCAAAGAAAAGGGGGTGACTCCAATGCTTTGGACCTCCAGCACAGGGGGAAGCTAGGATTCATTTGGAGGTTCCTGCTCCTTTCCTCTCACCAAACGTCTGCCTCAGTTCATCCAGTTCTCTGAGTCATTTCCTCCCTGCTTTTCAGTCATCTGCCCTCAGTGCGCTTCTCCAAGTAAGACCAGTCTTCTTTGCCCAATCTGGAGCAGGGTTCAAGGGAAGCCTTGCTGGGAGGCAGGCTAGAATGTACCCGTAACTTAATCACAAGGTGAAGCTCCTAGGCATTGTGGCCTGAGCAGGAGTTCGAGGCAGGTGAACATCATGCATTTTAGTGATCTTAATGCTGATTTCAAGAGAGCCACAACATTTTGTACCAGCAGGACCTGTGTGCATTCTGTGCATACCAGTGACCCCAGTACTGGCTGAGGGTCAACAGATATGATATCGAGTTGCACTGGGTGGAATCATTCATTCCCACTGGGTAACAAGTAGTTGCGTGACCAAGTTGCTGTGCCCTGGCTGGGTGTGGAGCTGTGCTGACCAGACTGCACCACTTCTGTTTCTGAAGCTAGCTCAAAGCCAGCTCAGGGAGCTCTACACTGTCAGCAACTGCACAGCATGGACACGGCCTGCAGAAGCTATTGAGACAGGAATCCAAGGAGCGACGGGAAGCAGAATTTCAGACTAGGCTGTAGGGAGGTGTTTAGTACATTTAGCCCCTGCACCCAGCACCCCTAGAAGGACTTCGGAATACGGGTAATATATTACTTGCTCACACGTGTACAAAGGACACCCAACAGCTTCTGAATTCAATGTTGAGTCCTCCAATTTCAGTCTTGCCAAGGAGAGGAGGGACTCTGGGAATGTGGGCTTCACCTCAGCCTTACTTACCTTCCAGTAGGAGTTGTGTAGAAGAAACCATATTCTCATCAGGACTTTCAGGTGTGTGGGTGTTTCCAGAAATAAACAACACCCAACCACGGAAACCAGGAAGCAGCTTTATAAGCACATGATGTCACTTGATTGACACTGAGGTTATAAACTGCATTCCCACAGCCGGCCTATCGCATGATGCCATTCTATAGGGGACTTGCCATGTGGTGGGACCAAGGGGCTAGGAGATGACCACTGCACACTGCTCTTCACAATATGCTGAAGGCAAGAGCTGAAATTAGAGAGTCTACAATTGCAACCATTCAGACAATCAAATCTGGGGCAGACCTGACAACCATATTCCAGGTAGACTGGATGAGCTCTTTAAGAGTTAAGAACAGGAAGAGTCAGAGGAGCAGCCAGACAGACTAAAGTGCATCAGCGAGGTAGCTAGAGAAGTTTTTCATCTGCCCACACAAGAAGTGATGTTATCCAATACTTTTGCTTTCTTTCTCACATACCCCCAAAGGAAAAATTAATGTATTTCATTACAGACTATGCAAATAAAACTTATGTAATTTTTTTCCCCTTCATTATGAAGGTAAGAAGTACTGGGCTCTAAGACAGATCATCAAAAGTCAGGAAATTCACTGACAAGTGTGACACACACTGCTATCTCTGAAAGACTTAGAGTGCTTTTAATGCCCTATACATTGGACAAGGCCATTGCAAAATGTAATCCTTGCCAAAATGTCAGACAAAACCATTGCATTTCATTGATGGGTTGAGCACTTATTTAGTGAGTAAAACAGATCTGTCAGTACACACAGGGAATGATGATGCTTTTCCAGAACCATTCCCCACTTCAGAGGTAATTGGATTCACTCATTTATGTGCTGCCTGTTGAGGTATCTGTATGGTCCCAAGCTTTAGGAGCCTCAGCTGACATAGAAAGAGACAACTGGGAGAAATCTCATATGGAGAAATTCATGGTATCTCCATGAGAAGTCAGCAAACCCAAGCCAGCTTAAATGTTCCAACATTAGCTGAGGTTCCAACATTCTGATATTCATGTCATCCTAGGAAATTAAGTTCCTGGAAAGAATTTCATTTCTGTCTGCACCTTGATGATTAAAATCCAGCTTTAGAGCTCCTGCACTTCTTGTTGCACGAGTTATTGGCATGGAATCTGCTGTCAGCAAGGACTTTAAGGCTGAGTAAAACCACTTCAAACAGAGCAGATCACAGACTCTTTGTCAAAGTCAAATAATATCTGATGACATTATGATAATTAACATAAAATGGGTCTGCAATAACCCACACTGAAAACCACAGGCAGAGCCCGGATCTGTGCTCTCAGAATACAGAAGACAGGGAAAGTTTGGTCTCCAGGAAGGCTGTGATGGCTCTGCATAGCACCTTAAACAAAAGATGCTTGAGTTTTCTCTGCTGCCCAGTGGAAACATGCACTTACTGAAAGTGTCTCTTTAATTGCACCTTCTTGGCAATGTCTTCATCCTCAGCTAGGTCTCAGGCTTCAGCCTCAGCTACCACAGTCAGTTTACCCCTCTCCTTCTGTTTCCATCCAATGCACACTACATTTCTGAGTGATGCAGCCAGCAAGCCCTGAGAACTTTCCCTCCTCTGCATACATTGTTTTTCCATCTAGGTCATTCTCTGTCTCCCTCCAGCCTTTCTCAGGGTCAATTCCTCTGTCATGGTGTCCTGACTCTCAATGTGTAACTGAGAGGACAGGTTCCAGTGAGTAAGAAATAAAATACTCGTCACTTCTTGTGGTAAATTCATATTTTCAATCATATCCTGCCACTCCTGTCTCACTTCCCAAGTTCTGTTGCCTGCAGCAAAATTTTCCCACGCTAGAAGAAGGAATGCTCACAGTTTGCCCCAGACTCAGTCCTCCTCAGATTTCTAGATGTCATCCTGTCCCTATAGATGTGATAAACAAGAAAGCAACTATGTCTCCAGCAGCTAGCAAGAAAGAAACACAAGGTTTTCTAGGCCTCCTGGGATTCTGGAGAATGCATATTCCAGGTTATAGTCTGTTTGTGAGCCCTCTCTATCGAGAAACCTGAAAGAAGAGTGGGGCCTTGAGCAACAACAAGCCCACAAGCAGATCAAACAGGAGGTGACTCATGCGGCAGCACTTGGACAGGTCTGGACAGGACCAGCTGTACTCTAAAATGTACTATACACTGCAGCCAGAGACCATGATCTCACCTGGACCCTCTGGCAGAAAACATCAGGAGAAACCTGAGGCTGACCACTAGTGTTTTGGAGGCAGGCTATCAAGGATCAGAAGCCACTGCACCCCAACTGAAAAGAAGATACTATCAGCATATAAGGGAGTTCAAACTGCTTCAGAAGTTGTTGGTGCAGAAGCATTTCTCCTCTTGGCATCGTGATTGCCCATGCTACACTGGATGTTCAAAGGAAACATCTCCTCTATATGTCACACACCAGCACTACATGGAGTAGTGGTTATCCAGGGGGAGGTGCAACATACAGATGTGCTTGTGATTGAGGGGTGGACCTGACTGTGGAGGCCATCAGGCAGGTCATTCATGAAGGTGACACATGTGCTGCCATCAAGCCAGCCACATGAGTACTCTTTCCCTGGAATAGAGGGCAGTGGCTGGGTTTTCGCCATGGCAAGGCTTGCAAATTGACTGTATTGGACAACAGCCACAAGTATGCCAAAGCAAGTGCTACATACGTACCATGGTGGAAGTAACTACTGGTTGGCTAGAAACAAACACTGTAAACCATACCACTGCCCAAATGACCATCTTGTTTTGCCTGTGACAGTAATAGTTCAGTGATCACCCTGTCCTCATGTTGACTATGAGCCTTTTGTCATATTCTTCTCCCCTTGTCCAGCTGAGGAGGGAGAGAGATAGAGTGGCATGGTGGGTGCCTGGCACCCAGACAGGGTCAACCCAACATAACTTCTCCTGTGAGCCTCTCACTTGTTCCTAGAAACCCAGGCTTCAAGCAGAGAGTTGCTCCCAAAGCATCTTAACAACATCTTAAATCATATTTGCCTACCCAAAGAATCCAGCTATCTAACTTCTGGTTCTGAATGAATTCCTATAGGAGTGGCAGAGACCTTTCATGATCACAACTTAAAGTAGGACTTTTCCCATTTAGAAGATAGTTTGCTCTCTTTCAAAATCTCCTCTATCCCATTGCATCTTCTCATTTTTTCACATTCCAAGATGCAGCAATTGTCTATCCAATATGCCACATTTGCACATTTACAGCATGTCAGTTTCCTCTTGCCTTTGCATCAAATTTAAGCACTATTTCTTTTACACTTGAGGCCTCCTACTGCTTATGTGTTGTCTGCTTCTCTCTCCAGACCTATATCTTGATATCTACTTACAGAAACACCTCTTCTTCCTCTCCATGCCCTTGGCTAAGCAATTAGTAATGCTTCACAAGCATTGCTAATTCCTAGATCAGTAGTAAATACCCAGATAATAAACCAGAGTGTTACTGTGAGTAGCATAATGAAAACCTCAGAACAGTGTGGAGGAGTGTCAAAATGTAAAATTGAATTTAAAAAATCAGGCGGGGAAAAATACACAGGATGCCCTCCCACACAAAATTGTAGTCAAAAAGCTGATCCTGGGACCAAGATGATCCATCCGAATGTCTGTCTTACCTGATTTTCTTTATAGGATCATTCTCAGTCTTTTCTAACTTATTTACATAGGACCTTAAATTCACACTCCTCTCTCCCAGGGAACATCAATTCAGACCATTTCTGAGGACCTATCTGATGGAACAAAATGACCACATCAGACTTCAGTCATCAATACAGGTTCCTGGTGTTCAAGGATGGCATACAGTCCTGGCTCCTGAGCAGTTCAATTTCCTGCCAACTTTGGTCTATTTTCTGTCTTTACCTCTTACATCTCTGTTCTGGGTGGTAATTATTCTGACTTGTCACTTTCAAGAGCTGATGCTCTTTCTGTGCTGCTGGCCACAGAACTGTGCTGGGGAAGTGCTGTGGCACACAACAGTATTCTGGTGAAAGAGGTGGGCCAGCTTCAACTTCTGAATTATTTCTCTTGAGAAGTATGTAAAATAGGCCTTTCTTTCCCCTCAAAAGTCTCTTTGTCCCTCCAGGGTCTGGAAAGCCTCATTGTTCAAGGTGAGAACTATGCTGCCAGGAGCTAAGTAGCTACTGAAGGGAGAAACCATTAAAAAAGTGATGCAAAGAGAAGGCTTGAGATTGCTTGTTTTTCTAATGGAGACAAGAGGAGGAATTTTCTTGGAGGCAGGGACAAGGAAGCGACAAAGAAGTGGCAGCGGCCATAGTGACAAACCTGAAGAAAACATTTCTCACTAGACCGAGACCAGTTTCTCATCTTCCCAAGACTAAGATTTCCTTTTTGATATTAAACTCAGGCTTGAGTAATCTCCTCTGCTTTTACCCCCTCTGAGCTCTGCTGCAGGGTTTATCTTTGCTCATCAGCCTCCTGAGGAGAGCCAATGAACGGAAGGCAGAGCTGCTCAATCTGTTTCCTCAGTGTTCGCCTAGGCTCTCAGCACAGGAAGCCCACAGTTCTGAGAAGACAGAAGGAGGAACCTCTCCAGCTTGGAGGAGCCAGTCGGTCAGGAGCACGCACAGCTAGAGAGTAGGAAAGGGAGAGAAACCACTGACATTGGCTGCTGAGGATGCACTGGCAAGCAAGAAATACTCCCCATGACCACAGCTAAGTTGGCAGGAGGATGGACGGAGTGACGGAGCTGCCTGAGCCATGAAGACAGGAGCCGACATGAAGCTTGCTGGGAAGACCATGTGTGTTTTTGTGCTGCTTGCCATCACCAAGGTCACGAGAACAGTAGGTGAGTCTAACTGGGACCAATCAGCCATCGGGATAGAAGAAAGTGAAATGTGCACAGATCTTTTCTTTCCATTAAAGCTAGTCAGCATGCTGGGATTTTCTTTAATTGCTAACAAATACAGAACAGAGCTAAAACATGCTTCCCCAATATCCACTCCTGCTCATCTTCTCTTAGTAGTCACAGGGCTGCCAGGCATTGTCCCTGTGACTTCCACATAGGCAGTTATTTAGTGACCCTTAGCTGGGAATGTACCATTTGTCACAGATAGCCCTTTTACTCAGATCACTGAATACACACCATCTGAGGAACTGATCCATTTGACATAGTGAAAACATGCCTGGGAAAGTGTTTGTGACCTTGAAGCTTTTGGCCTTGTGGTTTCTGCTGAAGAGAGGCTGCAGCTACTCTGAAATAGGGCAGGGATCCCCTGCGTCTTTCTGAGGAGTGGTGGAAGATCACTGATGCGTTGACAGTAGGGAGCAGTTTCTGGAATATCCTTCTGAGGCTAATGGGCGTGGTAAGTATCCAGAGTGGGAAGGGCTTTTATGCCAAAGGCAGTGGCACTCCCAAGCCTTTCTAACCCCGTCATTTAGTGTAGTTGACTTGGTTTAAATACAGGTCAGCTACAGCAGTTCATGTCTTCCACGTACTGTTCACTTGCATTTCTGGAGCTTGTGCTCTGCCAGACACCACATAGCAGTTTTGGGGCCTTGGTAATGGAACTAGGGATTAGAGCAGCAGTTCCAGAAAGCAAAACTGTCTATGCATAGAGGGAGAGGGCAGATAGCTCTGTGAGATCCAAATTAAAATAGGGACATCCCTGAATGGTGTGTAACACGCATGTGTCCCTTCCTGTTATGAACAGGTGGAACTCAACTGCATGGACATGAGTTACTCCGTTGCACTTGGTCAGAAAATAAATATGGCTCCTTGGTGAAAATTTAAAGCAAAACAGATGCAGTCATTGCTGGCAGTGAGGGAACACCACCTATAATGTGTTTGGCTGATCAAAAGAGGGATCCAAAATGGTTACCTCAGTGGTATCCATGAGAAAAAATCGAAATACTTCACAAACACGGTTACACTTTGCATCGGTAACCTCACAACAGGAACCCTGGAGGTAAAAACCCTGTCCCTATTCTGCAGGTAAAGAACTATCTCAGAAGAATACTGAAGAGCCTGCTCAGGGTCATACAGGCAGATTATGGTAGCATCTGAGACAGCCTACATTTTTGAATATAGATGCTCAAAAAGTAAAGGAGAATGGGCACACATCACAAAATGTTGAAGAAAACTGGGGAGACAAAGAGGAATCCTACTGGCAAAAGTTCTTTTTAAAAATGGACTTTGCTGGAAATATTTTTAAAAATCCAATGTCAAAAAGGTTTTTTTCTCACCAAAAGCTAATGGGATTTTAAATTCTTGGTGTATTGGTGAGCCAATGATACTGCCCTTCAAAGAACATAGGAAAAGGTGCTCTATGTTCAGTTAAAATCTAATTTCATGCTTGACCCTTCCTCTCCCTCCAATAAAAAGCAGTCCCCACTTGATGGGAAGTTTTTAGCTGACACTGCTCTTGTTTCCTTCAATATTAGGGTGGCAATTCTGAGTAAGATGCAACAAATCTCTTTTTGTTGGTTTAACATTGGCAATGTTGGGCTGTGTAAGTTCTGCATCTGCAGTTGTATCCCATGACAACAGCTATGAGCAAGCGCTTCAGAGGAAGCTGCAAGAAATCCATTGTCAGCAATGGGATTTGATTATGGCTGTTCAGGTTTATTACTAGCAAAAAGTTGAACACAGTGGCATTGCCTCAGTGCTGAAATTAGAGTGTATGAGGCAAATAAAAGAGAAGCAGAGTTACAGAGCAACCTGGCTATGGTTCGTGTTTACCTGCATACATAACTTTCTGGAATGCTACTGCTTTCTGTTAGTTTCTTTCCTTAATACAATGTGTAAAATTTCTTCTGCTTGTGCACCAGCGTATTCTTACAGCCTTACTTTCTCTGTCCTAGTGTGTTTCAGTGCTCCTGTCTCTGTTATCTCCTATTCTAGTTTACTGTGGAATCCAGAAACAAAAAAAGTCATAGCCTAAAAGACTGTTCTGGTAAACTTACAATTGTCTCCGTTTCCCTACTTTGCTGCTCCTTTGGGTCTATGTGCTTGAATCATTCTGAATTCTTTTACCCTAAAACCATCTGAATCCAAACTACCTGCTTTTCTTACCCAAATGTTTAAAACAGAATTCTGTGCTATTCAATTAAGGGAAAATTTTCTCAGAAGATGTCTAAATTGCCCTAGTAGAAACTTCAAAGCATGTCCTTGTGACATTAACATTTTACTTTGCTGTGGTCCAAACACAATATCTGAATGTGTTGAGTTTCAAAACGATGGAAAGAAGGAAGTTCAGTCTTGCAAATTGACCACATGCTCCATGACTACAAAGTGGGCTTTCTTTAGCTGGAATGTACTTGTAGAATTACATGCTACTTAAAATGCGCAGTTGATATGTTCTGTATTTAGAGGTTTGATCATTCATAAGAAAAAAGTGTAGGGAATCTTCTTATGCTGCCTTATCTTTGTATTGAGTAACAGAATGCTAGCAAGAAAAGCAGTATGCTGAAGCTAAGCACTAACCAAGGTATGACTGGGATTTTAACCACGTAAAAGTGAGTTCTTAAACGTGTTTTCACAGCAGTCCCTTACCTGCACTTTGGCATACGGGGTAAATCCCTTTCCACCTCATCCATTCCAGCTCACATTCTGCAAGGATGAAGATCTACTCGCTTTGCACACAGAAGTTGCTATATCAAGTTTAAAGTTTACAGCCAGACTGATCTAATATGTGACAGCTTGTTAAATTCTCCTTGATGCAGTTCTTTATCCATCCCTCCAGCTGTCCCACTATTCATCAGTTTATTTTATGCTTTTCAAGAGGATGCTGTATGAAACTGCTTCTCTAACTAGGTGAGCTTTAACATCTTTCCTTTGCCTTCAAAATCAGCTGTTCTGAATGCCTGCTTGAAAGGATACTGGAGAAAGTCAAAGAGAATGAAAAGGCCATAGAAAAATTAAAGCCTAGGAACTTGGCTTGATGGGGCTCCGAGCAACCTGACCTAGGTAGAGATGTCCCTTCTTGTGTAGGGAGGTTGGACAAGATGACCTCTAGAGGTCCCTTTCAGCCTAAACCATTCTATGATTCTAACTGGCAACTGCAAAGATATATTCCACCTTGAATGGGAAGCCTGAAATCTTGTGTGCATTATTCAGTTCTGTCAGTGTGCTCACCTCTCTGCAACACATAAAGTCATATTAAAGTTTGCAACCTAAAAAAATTCCAGCCATGCTGCAGGTATTTCATACTGCAAAATTAGAGTTTGCAATGACAAAGTGTATTCTTCCGGTTGTGTTTTAAGATTGCTATTTCAGCTTGTATGAGGCAGCAGGAAAGGGATTTATCTTGCAAATGACACAGTAATGGTGGCAGGGAAAAAAAGTGTGAAAGGGAGAAAAAAATAAGAATTTGGGTATGAGGAAGAAAGGAATTTCTGAAGACAAGATAAAAAATTAAATAGTATGACATGGGAATAGGAGACATATTCAAGGCATAATGACGAGTATGGATAAAAGAGTGTGTGTGTGAAACTAACAATAGAGGTATTAATTTCTTATTGTGTCCTTTTAAGGATATGTCCATGCTGATAAAGCTGTGATTGGAGGCTAGTTCATGTATTTCTATCATGAAAATTACAGCAGTCTATTTCCTTCTTGCCTGACACACAGGGCTGGCTTTCAGCCTACAAACACTGTCCTGTGCTGTTGTGGTTACATCTTCAGAGTCACAAAGCTACCATGTAAAAAAGTCTTGTCAGTACTTTAGCAACCCCTACCCTAGTACAAAGCACTTCTTTTTGTTTATCTTTCATTTCATTCCAGACACTCCTAACTAAGTGTCACAAGTGCAATGTGGCAGCAGAAAGGAAAACAGATGCAGGGCTCAGCCTGTTGTATCTGGCCTCTTCCAAGCATCCGGTGCTGCCTTTTTGATTATGACTTGCTATGACTCATGTAACTTATTCATTCATTCCAAATACAGTTAGTCATTTGCTTGTGGCATGATCATTCTTTCAGTTCATTACACTTGTAAGTTTAATGTGTCATAATCTGCAGCATAGTAGGAGGTGCACCAAAATGCTGTGATAGACTATAAAAAATAAAGGCACGATAGGATTATGTCTGAGAAAGTGAGGCAGTCTCTTTACAGTGCAAAAAACTCTTAAACAGCTAAATTTCTGGAGAGGCTGTCATGGAACTCGAATCATGTCGGGAGCAAGAAGAAGTTCTACTATGGGTTAAAACCTGCTGTAAGGAATAACAAAGACTGGAAATGATTCCTAGTTGAAAGCAATCAAAAGCACTTTCAAGCTGTGTAGCTGTGTCTCTTATTGCCGTGATTCACCTGACAATTTTAGTGGCTTCACCATCAAGCTTGCTTGGGTTTAAAACCTTTCTTTCTCCTTTTGCTGTGAGAAAGACTCTAAGGAACAGGAGAAATGACTAAAACAGTGACACTGCAAAGGAACCGGTACAACTAGTTACCCATGAGAGCTGTCAAACACACTACAAAAAAACATGTTTGAAAAAAACAGAGCAAAGTCTTTCCCCCATTCTTTCTCAATTATGGTAATCTTAACATGACAACAGTAACCAGCACATTTTTGAAACACAAATGGGATCTCCTCAACTGACTTTGTGTTTTCCTAAAAGTGGGTATGTCCATCCTCAAACATAAAAGTGGAATCTGTCAGTTCATTGGAATGTGCACACAATGAGCTGGAATAGAGCTTGAGAACCTCCTCAGACATGGCTTAAAATCTTCTTCAACAGTCAAGGAGAGACAATGAGGGATGGCATAATATTTTGGCATTATAATTCAGTGAACTTCAGAGCCCAAATTCAAATTGGAGGATCTTAGCCTCAAGGCCTCCTAACTCCACCCACCTGTGAGAGGAGTCTCCAAGGTGAAACCTGATGGTGATGAGTTTACATCCACAACTACAATAGAATGGTTCATTCCAGAGCAGCACGGAACCCCCAAAACCTGACTTGCTTATTTCCTGTATCAGTGTGACAGACAGCATGTACCCTGGGCTCCTGAGCTCTGCTCCTTCTGCCTAATAGAAAAAATGATTGTCATTTTCCAGAGTCCGCTTACTTGTGAAGAACAAGACTGAAAATGGGAAGTTATTTACAATAAACTTGTAGATAATATGAAGCTTCCTTTCATCTCCCTTGTGCAATGAAATGGGTAACAGTACTGACATTTAATCATCGTCCCATGGTTTTCACTGCACTGCTCTGAGCTTGACAGCTCACACCTCTTCACATTTCTTGTTCTCTGCAGACTCACAGAGCGTGAGACCTTTGCTGCACTGGTTATCTCCCTTTTCAGCTGCAGCAAGCTGTTGGTTCAGCTCAGCTAGAATGTGGGATTTCACCTTGAGAGAAGTAGTGCTGGCCTGTTTCCAAGCCTTTGTTCAAATAAATAAATGCTGACATACATATACAGTAACACATTGGTCAAAAACCTGTTGGCTACCACAGGAAACTTTAGCAATTGACTTTTGGGCATTTTACAGTTTGAAAACAGCAGTGCAGTGACAGGTCTAAATAAAACACTAGCAGCACTGAACTTCTCTTTAACAGAGTGGAATACTTCTGTCTGCTTAGTTCTCCTGCAGAGTAGACACATGCCCTTTAGGTTTCCTGAAGAAGAAGTCATGGAACTGATGGAGAAAGGAGCTCAAAAGAGAGCATGTGGGATCTGTGCAGCCTGATAGTCAGTCATCAAAAGCTGATAGAGTAGAAGAGAGGGCTGGGGGAAAGAACCTGTTCTGTAGGGGCACAGACAGCAGAGATTTATTGTCAGGCATTTTATTTTCATGAGTATAACTAGCAGTTCTATGTTCCCTACAGAGCTATCATTTTCTAGCATATTGGTTTATGTTCTAACAAAACCTGGTTTTAGTGACTAGATGGCTTTTGCTATGCTCACTAGAAAGAGAAAGCAGGACATCTCCAGCTTCAGCCCCACATGCCATCCTATCAACATCTCCAAATTGAAGGAAATGCTAAGGCTGACCAGAAAGGACAGGATAGGGATGAGGATGATTTCTAATTCAGGAACTGCCTTGGTGCTGGTGGATCCCACAGCTATTTACAGATTAATTCCTGAGAATATACATTTTGGACTGCTTGTAAATAAAGCTAACTCAGTGGCAAAACCCAGCAAGTCTTGACATTTCATTAGACTATCTTTTAGCTTGCAATAGAAAGAAAAGCAAATCCTCTTTTAATCAGAAACTGTTAAGCAAGTGGCTGACAGTATTCTTCATGGTATGGAAGCTTCTCATCCAGTATTCTCCAGGCCCAGTCCTATTTTGATTGTGAGGGATAAGATTTTAGCTCACACACTTCAAAATCTTAAATGATCTGAACTTGATACTATGCTCTGTGGTAAAGTGAAGCAGAGCTCTCTTTCTGCATATGCTCTCTTGGGAGAATAGCAAGCATGCTGGAAGATTTCTGCACCATGTGATAATGTGAGTGAGCATCTATAGAAACAGAAGCACTAGAACCAGCAACATGGGGACAGGCAAGGCTAAGGAGCAAATGCCCAGCACAACTATCAGCCTGGCGACGCTGGTTTTGGGACTCAGTCTAGTAGGTATCTACAGCACTCTGCCATCAAAATATGCTTCTATGCCACGCTGAACCAGAAGAGGATCAAAATGGGTTCAGGCTCTGCAGTTATGCCTTGCTCCCTTACAAGTTTTTCTCGTTCTCTGCCTTCAGCACGAAGACAGACACTTGGAGTTTTACACAGTTCTTGGGAGAATGGTATATATAGTCCATTATATAGTCATTTCAGAAATACCAATTAACCAAACCTTTCAGGATTTTTGGCATATGCATTCTTCTGTAAAAGAAGTCTAAAGATCATGTTTCTAGCAGCTTGCATGAGGAAAGAAACAAAGCGAGGAAGAAAGCACACAATTCATATTTACACTAATGTCACTTACCTGCCCTCTAGCAATGAAAGAGGGCAGTAAAATGAAAGCACTTTTATTTTATTATGTTTATAAGGCCTCTTTACAATAGTAGGAGAGTGTATGTAAGGATAGGATAAACGAGAAAATTTGTTACTGCCTAGGAAAAACTCTCACCTTGCTGAAAGCTTTCTAAAATAATAACAAGGAAAGGGGAATTCAGAATCCTTCCACAAATTTATTGTAATTCTAAAGCTGTATTTCAACATGATTCAGCAGATTTTAAGCCGACTGATGTGGTTTATCATTTGAAGTACCTGATTCATTCAGGACAGAGCATGAGAGAGAGACATAGGAGAAAGCAGCACTTCCATTCCCTTTCTTTACAGTCTTGAAGCACACGAGCTGTTACCTTGGGGAACTTGTACATTGCAAGAGGCTGCTTATGCGCTGCAAAGTTGAAAGACAAGTAAAATGATACTGCTTTAATATGCAAATGAAAGTGTACACAGTTAAATGTGCACAACATTGTTCCTCCTGCACAACATTTGCAAACATTATCCAAGGAAGTCTCAGCACCCCCACACAAGCTGTTTGAATGCTCTGGCTTGCTTAGTCACATTGTGCACACTCATAGCATGAATGTACATGTTCACGAAGACTCAGAAAATGAAAAAACACTCCTCAGACATAAGACAAAAAGTTTCCCTCCTACATAAAGAACCACCACTGCTATTTGTGCTGTGGTCATGTCTGAGAGGTGTAGACAAGGCCTTTGCCCACAATGTTGGATTTTGTATGAATGCAGAAGTAAAAGTTGTTTACTTTGTTGGCAGCAACATTTCCAGAGAAGTGTCATTGTCATGTGGTCACATCCAATAGCCAAATTTCTATCCTTTCAGCCTGTAAGTGGTAACAGCCCTGTGAGCGACCCACTGGAGGATTTCCCAACAGAAATACACTATTCAAATGCTGAACTGCTTAAGAAAATGGACAGGAATAGGGGCTTCCTCCAATATCTGTCCTAGTCACTAACATGAGCCCCAGTGGGAGTGAGGAGTATTGAGGGGGTAGCCTGTGATAGGTGACTGGCTCCATCATCCACAGCTGTAATCCAAGAAGACAAACAGTTTGCAAATGAGCACAGACAGAGTCTCACCCTGGCATGTAACAGTGCAGACACCTCTCTGTGAAGCACACACCAGAACTCCAAGGCTATGGACAGGCATCCCTGGGCACCTTCTCACATGTCCTTCTCTTTCTTTCTCTCCTCCAGGGAACACCAGAGTGTCAGGGACAGTAGGCAAGAGCTCTGTGCTCACCTGCCCTCACAAACCAGATGTATCTCAGGTAATATGGAAAATAAACCCCAGTGTTGGAGGCCCCTGCACCATGGGCTACAGGGCTGATCAGAAGACAAACACAACAAACTGCAGTGACAGCGTGAACTGGAAATCCAAACCAGATGAGGATCCTGCCCTTGAGATAAGGCACGTGGAACTAGTCCATGAGGGAAACTACACCTGTGAAGTAGCAGCAAAAGAAGGGAATTTCCATGAGACGTATCACTTGACAGTGCTGGGTAAGGCACTCCTTCCTCATTCTACAGTGCTGAGATATTCTATCAAACATGGGATGTTTTTACCCAGACAGTAAGAACTGACCCATTTCCTCTTACGTTGGTATTCAAATACTTTCAAAGCCATGTGTACGATGGCTGCTTAGGACAAAAGTCTAATTCAGCCCTGTATCTGGGATCATTCCCTACCACAGTGTCCAGGGATACCTCCTCTAAAGGTACATGGCTGTGGTAAGTCACCTGAATGGGGGAGAGTTGTCCAAAGGGACAAAAGAGTCCCAATCTTTGGCTCTTCTGCCTCTGGCCCATGTCACTGCAATGGGATGGCACCTCCAGCCTTATTCTCCTCTTTCACTGTGTTCCTTTTGGGTAGGGAAAAAACCCGTCCTGTCCCAGCTGCAGCAAACTGACTCCATGCATCTCCCCTTCCTGACGCTTTGCAGCCTCCCCCACGCTCACCCTGTACCGCGATGACCATGGGAACCTCCTGTGCAAGGCAGTGGCTGGGAAGCCGGCTGCTCAGATCTCGTGGGTCCCAGAGAGCAACTCCACCTCCAGGGAAGAAGGCCACAACAACGGGACAGTGACTGTTCTCAGCAAGTTCACAGCATGTAGCACCAACATGACTGATGCAACCTGCAAGGTGTCCCACCCAGCTGGGAACCAGAGCCAGTCCATAGCCTGTCTCCCAGGTAAGCTTATCTTTGTGTGTTTGGTATTCCAAATCCTGGTTAGCCTCCTCTTGTTTCTTCTAGGAAAGAAAACCTATAAAAGCTATAGAAACCTTCAGTGAAGTCCTGTATAGACAACAGTACTATCCCCAACTGCCTTTGCCCAGAAACTTCACCAGTTCTTTTGTTTTCCAGACAATATTTCTTAATGGTTTCTTCCCTAAGAAGGCTATACGTAAGCGTGGTAATATTCTTTTGATAGTGGAAATGTTGTTGGAAACAGAGATAAAGCAGTCATGATCTTAGTATTAAAATAATCACTTGGAAGCAGGACATCAACAAAAATTTTTTAGATGCAAATGTAAAGTCTCTTGCTTAGATCATGGTAAGAGAAAGAAAGGGGACCAACTGAAACAAATAAATCATTTCATTCTGAGTTGTGAATTTCTGACACGATGACATTTGGTTTCTGGCTTTTGCTTTTATTGTTGCTTTTGAGAACTGCACATGAGTTGCAGTACTGAGATATGCTGAGTCTTTGAGAGGAGTTCAGGTGTGGCTCAGTTAAAAAATATAATGTGTCCACTATGAGATTTGTGGGATCTGCTTTTGTATCTGATACAGACTCTATTTGTGTTTCTCAGTTTCAAAGTTTCATTACTGACTTCCCCTTCTGCTGAAGGGGATTATATTTATTTCACAAACATGCTGAAAATGTATGTGCTAAATCGGCTTTAATCTTATACTGAAATAATTAAGAAACCGAGCAGTAAGAAAATATAACTAAGACTAACTCTTTGTGTTTAGGGAACAACCTTGGCCCATATGTCTTCATCATTCCTTGTTTCCTGAGCATTATCATCTTCATGGCTGCCATCTACTATTTTAAGCTCCACAATGACAGGTATGTATGATTGGGTGCTAAGGAAGAAAGAAGGAAGATTTCTAGAAGAAATCTTTAAGTACTGTTTGTGTCTTGAAATCATATGCTTCTGTCAGTTTGGTTGCTATGAATAACCAAATTAACCACATCAAATATTTCTGTTTCTATGCAGTGTGGACACTGCATTGCACACATCTTCACTGAATAATGCACCTGAGTGAAATATAAATGGGCAGAAATTAGCAGAGGATCCTCATTGCATTGCTTGCCACATTAAATGGGAATTCTTCATTTTAACAAGAACCAAGAAGAGTAAAGCTGTTCTTCAGATATTGTGATGGTCTGTTAGCGTCTCTCTTGTTTAGATCAGAGGATTGGTTCTGCTGCCTAATAAGTTCTATCAAGTGCCAGAAGACTAACCAGTGCTACCCTGCCATATTAACAAAGGGGACAGCAGATTGCATCTGTGTTTATAAAAAATCTTCCTGTGTGAAGCAGGACTCTATCCCCTTTAGCATTTGCTGAGGTGAAAAAAACAATTCCAAGGAAAAACTACAGAAATAATTTGTGCAGAGGAAGGTTGAGTTAGCACTTGCACTGAAAACTGCAGCTATATTCCCTTCTTCCTCTATTCCAAAACTATTTTTCTCCCAAACCTTCTCCCTCAGAGCTGAAGAATTAGTTGAATACAATTTCACTAACTGCAAATTGTACATCCTTTCAGAGGATTTTGATTTTAAGCTTCTGCTTTCACTTTGTGCTTCAACTCCATCAAATATATGACAGAAGACCTCTAAAGAAAGTCAGGGTGCCATAATTTCAGGATCAAAAGTCAAGGACAGACATGAGAAGGCTTTTTTGGCTTTGCTCTTGATGACAAGAAAAAGAAGTGTTTCATAAGCTCTTGGTCAAAGAAACCAGGTTATGATCCAGCCAAAGCTAGGACTGAGGAAGTCATTTGCTTCACTACTTGTTTTCTTTCTCACAGACTGTGCCACAAAACTGAACCTCCTGAAACTGCTCCTACACATTTCCCACAGGTAAGGTGAATGATGCACATTAGACCATCACCCAATTGAGGATCTTCTGATAGCCCTGAAAACATGATCAGTGAATGGAAACCATTTGATTTTTACACTCTCCTTTCAGCAGGTGCTACTGTGTCTTATATGTTTGCTGTTAGCTGTATCTCAGGACAAAACAAACCCTATTATTACCATAATTTTGACTTGGGGCAAACATCAGAGTCATGTTCCAACATCAAAGGCTCAGCAACTCCCATCCTTTATCTTGGCAAGGAGTGAGTCCCACCACAACTCCCTGGTCATATCAGATACACTGAACACAACTGCTATACAAAGAGTACACAGGAAGGGAGGCAATATGATGGGCTGGGAATATGAAGAAAGCTATTAGTAAGCAGGAAGATTTACAACAAAATTAATAGATACAGGGAAAAAAAATAATATCCCTCTTGGTGTCCAGAATGATAATGTACAAGTTTTGAAGGACACTCTTTATCTTGTATGGTCAATCCGCAATCAAAGAACCAACCATACTTAAGACAAAACATTTTATAAAGCAATAGAAGGAGTGCTGAGATGCAAGCTCAGGTATTTTTGAACTCCCCTGAATTCCCTATGCTGTTTCAAGCTTTCTGTGTAGCCGAGCAATTCACTCATCAGCTATGTGTCTCAGTTATCTGCTACCAAATATAAATAACAGCATTTCTGTACAGACAAAATGTGTTACATCTATATTGTGAATATCTGTGCACCTACAGTAGACACTAGGCTCCAATTCTGCCATCAACTTAAAAAGGTGCATCAACTTCAATTTCTGAAAAGATGTAGTCAATTCTAGTTACTATTATTCCTCCTGTTATGCTGCCCTACCTCCTGGTTGTTGTTGACAGACACAGTTGTATTAATGTAAAATAATTTGTTAAGTATCACTGTTCTTGCTGTCACATCATGCAACTTTCATTAGTATATCTGTAGACTGAACTTGTAGACTGATGAAGGAATCATCATGGTCAGTATTTATCATGGTCAGTATTTAGTGTGTTATTTGCTCTTTCTAGAGAATTAGACACTAATGCAATTTTTTTCAGGCCAAAATAAGTTGGGTGGAAGGGGAGGAAAAGGAGGCAGGTGAGCCAATACCTCAGTTTTACCCTCCAAAACTTTGATAGAAACAGCAATACATGTTCTTTGGTAGAAAAAGCAATACATGTTCTTTGGTAGAAAAAGCAATGGAGTTTTTTTCTTAAATTCAAGAGGAATAAATATGGAAGCAGTATTTCCCAGTTACATTCTCCAGTCCTGATGGAAGGCTTGCAGAGTCTTGCCAAACTAAACTACTCCTTGTATTCACAGTTTTTTGGTTTTGTTTTGCTAGGATGACACAATGGAAGTGGAACCTTATACTACTTATGTGCAGAAGGAAAATGTAATTTACAACTCAGTGTCTGATCTGACAGTAGGGCAGAATCTTCCACAAGGACTGTTGCCAGCAAGATGAATCATTCAACAACACTGGAAAGGAAGAGAGGCACTTTATGAAACACTGATTGGTGAAAGAAACTTCTCAGAGGATTTCTTCAGATTTTGGGGCAACATAGCTCACAAGGCCTGTTCAAACAACAGTGCTTGATGAAGAGTCTGTGTAGTACTTTTTTTCCCCGTTTTGCCTTCTTCCTTGGGAAAGGAAAGAGGTTTCCTGTTATTCCTTGGGAAAATATGACTGATCCCATGCCATAGTTTTTCATGGAAAAACTCTTGTGATCAGTCTTCCCTTTGCCGTTCTTGCCTTGGAGATCCTGGTTTTGTCAGTCACTTCTAGGCATTACTTTGATGCACTTGACACTATGTTGCACACATTTGGGAGATGGAAGGAGTGTTATGCCTGAACTGAAAAGAAACACTCTTCAATCAACAGCCACTTTTTTCTAATGCACAAATTACTAGCATAGTGACCTGAGTACTGATCATCATGGAATAGCTCAAATGGTGGAAGACAGTGGTAGGAAGACATTTAACATTCCTGTTCTGAAAATGGAAATGAGTGATTAATTTAGAAGGTCATCCACTAAGAAAGAGACTTCACTAGCATGATTAATTTACTTGTTAGGCTCATATTCAATGTTTCCACTAAATGTGTTCATTCTGTATTTCAGATTATTGTTATGATTACTTTTGCATAGGATTCTCTGAAGTTATGGTATTCCCATCTTTCTTAAGAGTATTGGCATTAGGATACTGTAAAATAATTATGTTACTCAAATCTAATAAGCAGAAACAAACATCAAATATTTCACAAAACAAAAGTTCAAAGATATCTTCTATAACTGTGCAATAATATACAAAAAAAAGATAAAATGCTTGCTAATTCTAATAATATTTATTTTAACTACCAAACTGAAGGGTTTTTTTTTCATTCATATGTCTAGATGTTTTATTGTTATTCTTTTAAATATACTTGTAAATTCACTTTTTCATATATAAATTAGCTTATATATCTTAATGTGTCTCATGTTGAGGTGACGACTTCTCACCTTCCCAAAATATCCTTTGGGAACAGGACAAATAAATTGTCTTCTATATACTTGCAGTTCTCAAACTTTTTGAATTGATGCCTCACTAGCTGAAGTATGAACTGGCCTTACAGTAAGAGTAAAGAAATCCATTTGTAAAACTCTGTTTACTACCTCTTATTTCAGTATTTTAAAAGACTGGAGTATTTGATCTGATGGTAGGACCAGAAGAACTACATTTTTCCTTTAGCTTATAAAAATGTCTTTGCCATATATTGCTAGAGATTTCTTTCGAGATAGCCTCCCAGGGGCTGTGCCCTAGTGCTTGGAAAACAGACTTCTAAATTGATTGCTGTTCCTCAAGGTATTACTCATGTAAACTGACACAGTTAGTTATTTATTCTCACTCTAGCAGCTGTGAAACCGACATTTTTGTCCAGGTGCTCTCTGCATGCAAGTATTGTTTTTCTCTGTTTCTGTATGTCATTTTAGAATGGAAGGGATCACAGCTGAATATCAATCAGCTATGAAAAGGAAGGAAGAGAGACAGTCAACTCAATCCCAACCCCCTGAAATTCCCCACTTAAAATAGGTGTAATACTGTCCATTGATCTTTCTTCCCACCCAAACCCAGAGTGCTATCACTTTTTAGGTGTTTTTTTCCTGTGGACTGAAAAGTCCTTTATGTTGGCCAGTGTTCATAAAGTGGGGTTCATCCAATGAGACAGCAGCTCTTGAGGGTAGATTCTTGCCAGTTTATCTGTAATATATTTACAGAAGTATAATACCAGCTTACCAGCTGAGCTGTTGGGTTTGGGGATCCTTTACAGGCCTAGTACACTGGACTAAATCATATATGTTCCAGACCTCGATGTTACTATGCTGCTAACTGGAGGATTACTTCCTTCATCCTCTACTTTGTTCCCCATTCAGGCCTGCTAGAGGAGAAAATAGGATTTTAATTTGTGACTGTGATAAATAATTTGAGTTAAGAGCCCTGTGTATACACACATATTCTAATACACTCTTTGTCCCTAGCAAAACAGAAGGTCAAGAGCAGAAAGTCCCTTCCTGCACTCCTCTTTCTCCACCAGGGTACTTGCTGCTGCTCTTTGCAATGTGCTGCTATTGTGCTGCAGCCATCTTCCATGCAGAAGTACTGTGTTGACTGTATCTTAGTGGTCAGACAAGCCTGCCCTCTAAACTCCCCAGCATGTTGCAAAGTCACAGGAAGAAAGTCAGCAGCCTTTCAGCTCCTCCACTAAAGAAAGGTTTTGGCTTTAACCACATTTACTAATGCTATCTCTTTCTGCAATATTTAAATGTGCTATATTTGTATCTCCCACCTTTTCTGCTATATTTTATCTTCACATACACATTCCAGTCTCCTGGCAGTTTACAGCTGCCATTCCTGCTCTAATCAGGCAGTTAATAATCATGGTTGTCTTATGACTACAGAGACTCCTGAGCACCGAGCTCTCATGCAGAGAAAGTCAGCAGATTCTGTGCTGTCGTGCATCCGCGGAGCAGCTGCTCACTGAAGAGCAGCAGGCCTCCTTCAGACGAAGGGCCTATTCTTTATGACGGCACTGGCAGTAATAAAAAATGAATGCGCTACAAGTTGTGAGACTGAACATAGCTTCTGTACATACATAATTCTAGGGCCTCTCTAACCAGAAATTATTTCATAGGAAAAGAGTCAAGCACTTCATCACCCATTACAGCAACATGTAAGATTTTGTCAAGTTTCAAATTTTAGCAGAAAGGTCATTATATCATCACTTACCTGCTTCAAATAGCTTTCCTAACAACAGAATCCATTAAAATTAGTGTTTCAGATATTACCCTCTCCCTGCATCCCAACAGGTTTCAGGACTTGCAACTGCATTCTCCTGCCAGCATCACCTACACGTATTTGTGGTTTACTAGTTACAGTCTAGTTTGTAATCCTTTTATCCATCATAGACCTTCTGGTTCAGTGTGTTAGTGCTCTGTAGTTTTGCCCAGCTTACTTCCATTTATGAATTAAAATGACTTTAGTACTGGCAATAGAAATCTAAATTTTTACATTACAGCTGGATGACTTTCACATGAGCATTGATTTTCTATGGGTTTTGTTTGTTTAGTTGTTTTTTAAAATTACTTACAAATATGCCTTGGCAGGGGGGTTGAAACTAGATGATATTTGAGATCTCTTCCAAACCAAACCATTCTATGATTCTATGACATAGACACCTGCCTCTAAATGTAGCATACAAATCTAGAGAAGAAGAGCATTTCCTTCTACAAATCTAGAGAGTGAGTGTACTGACAAAGGAATGCTAAAGAAAAGTTTTTCAAAAACATTTATTAAAAGAAATGAAACCTTTATAAGATGAATGAAAACTGATTCATATTTAACTAGTAGGGATAAAAACGTGCAATGCATTTAGTCAAAAATAGAAAGAAATCTCAAAAAATACATTTTCACAGAAAGAAGCTACACAGTCAGACCAAAACCTACTCATGAAAAATACTAAGCAAAGAATTTTCACTACTGAACATATTTCACTAGTGATTATGTAGGAAAGGCTCCCATAGCTTAACCTGTTCTCCCTTGCATTCACCACTGACAAATCATTTTCCTCTGATGGACTAAATATGGAAGCTATCTTTGACCACATGTTAAGTTTGAAAATTATTCACTTTGTGGGTTTTGTCATTAACCTCAGATGGGACACTGAGGAAAATTTCCTTGGTTAGGAAACTGTATAAACATCCAGAAAGGTACTCATTATTTTTCTTCAATGTCTTTGCTTAACTTCTGCAATGACACCTGTTCAATAAAAATGACATTTTTTGTGTTTGGATATACTGAAATTATTGCTAATTACACAGATCAGATTGTCTTGTAATTTCTTTATGGTCCTTATCATCTGCCTCTGTCAGCATTGCCTCTCAATATACACTTAAAACTGTAGGTGTTGCAAGGCAGATGCTATCTTGATGTTCTGAGTTTGCAAGCACCTTGAATAAAGGGATCCAAAACTGGAGCTTCAACACAATGTGAAAGTACCAATAATGCACAGAATCTGCAAACTTAGCTAGACTGGAATTTTGTTTGCTAAGTATTATGACTTATATTACTCAGTTTGCTCCAGTACATATTTCTTGCATAAAAGCTGCCTTGCTGACCAGTACATGTGAATCTCTTCATACAAAAAAGCTGAAAATCACATCTGCTTCTGTCCACAGCTTCACAGATACTAGATGCAGGTGCTAAGGCTGTGCAGCAATATTCTAGCTTGAGTCATCAAACTCATACCACTGCACTTTGCTCTGCCAATTTTCCTCTTTGCAAGAGCATGTTCTTATTACACTGTGTACCAGTCCCACTGTTTTTCACACTTATTTGCTGAACTCCAGTCATTATTATCAAGGTGTTAGTATTAGCTTTACCAATCAGTCAGCTGCAAAACACTAGTGCATTAACAAGCCCATAGCGAGGTGATGCACACAGTTCTCTTCTGACAGTATCAATACACTTGCTGCAGAGTAGCTTTTATGTAAAGAAGTCTGTACTCAAAGATCTAGAAGCACTCGTGGTGCTTGTTGTTTCCTGACATATCCCTGCAGGTTTTCTACATGATGCTGAGGTCAATGTATAACAGAACATCTACACCTTTAGGCTGAAGGCTATTATCCCTTACAATCTGTGCTTCTCTGACAGAAAACACTGTCATTGCACTGATGCTGTAATAAAACTTGACCTCCTAGGATGAGTTAGGGTGAAATGTTGCTACTATTTTTAAGAAAAGAAATTTGAAATTGAGGCTGACCTGTAAAATGATTGTAGTAGGATACTTAATAAGAAAAGGTATTTTGATGCACTATTTTAACTTCAGCTATCCTGATCTTCAGCCTCCCACAGCTGTTCAGTAAGGCAGAAGGTGAAATGTCACTGTGGTAAATTGTGGAAGAGAGAGGAAAAAAAGGAGTTCACAACCCTGCTGTACAAAGTTATAAAATTGATTAAAGATTCTAGGGTTTTTCCCTTCACTTCAAAGCCTCTCAGATACATATATTTTTTTTTTAGGTTAGCATTTTCAGGTGATACATTCTGGGAATAAGAAACGTTCTGGCTATATCTAAGTGAATTCAGGAACACCAATTATGACCACTAGATGACAGTTTCATCTTACCCTATGAAACACTCTGCCATAAGAGAATCATTAGTTCTCCACATACTGTCTTATCAGACTTAGGATTCCAGTGACTCATTTTATTACATGTGGAGCTTCATTTGTGACAGGATGTTCTCAAAAACAAAAAAAGGGCATGCTTCTGTATGTGACACAATCGAGCAATTAGGCAATTTTAAGGAAAAATCAACAAAAATAACATATTATGCACCAAGAAGCTCATTCAGAAATCATTGGAGATATCTCCATGGTATACACAACATTCAAATGTGCAACAGTTAGTGGGTTCTGAAGGTATGGAGAAGAGAATAGGGAAAAGACAGGGGGATCTCTAGGGCTGGTGCAGTAAAGGGCAAATTGGGAAGAGGAATGGACTGCAGTTAGGGACACAAGTTTCTCCCTTTTTCAGCACTAAACCTTATTAGTGGGAAGGCTTATTCTTCTCTTTATTACAGGAATCAAAATCTAGCTATTAGCTGGGTTACACAGAGCAGTTAATTCCCTCCTACAGCCCCCACTGTTCCCGTACCTCCTGGGCTGCTTTTCACCACAGGAAGTAGGTGTATGTCAGGTCCCAGCAGAGAGACAGCAAAGGACATGGATGTCTGGGCTAGTTAGTGCTGCTGCTGGTAAGACCAAGACCACAGATTTGCAGCAGAAATCTTAGGAGAAGTCCCACACCTTCAGTAAAAGTCATCCCCACTTCCACAGATTTCTGACCTCAGTACATATACCAACAGAGCAGAATATAATCTGCTCCAGTGATTGGTCTATTCAGAAAATTGGTCCTTATATTCTGGACAAAATAAACATCTGAAGCCAGCTTTGTCTAAATTTCCTACTCTTCTCTCTTGTATGCCACTCACCTGTAACCCAGAACACAGCTCTTGACAAGGTGAGATCCTATTACAGGACCCATTGACATTGCATGAGAATTGATATCAAGCTTCATCTCCATCTTTTAGTTTGGGGAGAGGAACAGAAAATGGGTAAAAGATCATTTCATGCTAGCCCAGTGGGTAGGAGTGATCAAAATCACTCATAATGGAGAAAGCATGCAGTGCCCATACTTTCTGCTTCCATGAAGGACTAAGCTGGGAAGAGGCTTGTAAACTAAGGAGAGTAGATGCTGGCCCTGCCTTTTAAATGTAGAACCTATGTATTACTGCTCTGCTATGCAGGGCCTTTCCTTCATGAGAAAACCCTATGAAACATGGCCAAGAATTTTGGATCAAGGGGAAACGTAGGCATACACACTGTCAGGAACATTCATTTCACCAACCCTTTGCCCCTTCCCCTGTACCTTTATGGTTCTCTCACAGTGAGAACCAGGGACCAAATACTTTTCAAAAGTTTGCATCCCATCACAATCACACACCTTAATCCCATTCACATTTCTGGTGAGCAACCACTTCCCATCCTCCATTCAACCCACCCATCTCTGCTTTTTTCTCCCTTTCCACTTCTCTGTGAGCACTCAGACCTCACTAAAATGCTGATGAAAATGTTAAACGCTGCCAGAATAAGGCTTTTGTATCAAGTCACATTACAGACACATTTCAAGGGGCTGAAGATGTGCGCATGAGGCTGTATGATGTGAAAGGCTGTTGCTCCAAACGCAAAACAAACAGATGTCTGGACAGGGACTTGTGCGACCCATTATTCTCCTTGGTGTGCTGTTTCAGGAAAGGGAAGTAGGTGGGTGTGAGGTCCCAGCAAAGAACAGGAACATAGGAGTTAGCTAGTCCTGTTGTTGGTAGGACAAGCATAGATCTGCAGAAGGAACATTAGATGACATTTATGATGGTGGCGTATAGATGGATGACCATAAGAACAGTCTTTCTAGGATTTACCACTGGCTGCAGTGCAGTGTGGCTGCCTCTTTCCAGCTCCTGGAACCCACCCACTCCACAGGAAAGCACATAACAAATCTGCTATCAAGGTGAATATGATGTAGGGAATAGCCAAACCAAAATGATACTGCAAATGTAGGAGCTGCCAGTGCTACAGAAGAGGTGATAAAAACATGAGGTTTTTTTCAAATCATTCTCTTTACCTCACTGATCCAATGAGGCTGCTGTAAGTAGGCAGTTATGGCTCTCTAGGCTCAGTATTAATATTTCAAGATAAGTCCAGAATACTGTTGCAGAATAATAATATTGCTTTGCCTGTCAGTAAACACTTCCTAGCCAAAGATCGTACAGCACTTCACCATTACTTACAAATTTAACATTATTAATCCCCTCTGAATTATCATCAACATTTTAAATAGACAAGAATATGAAGGGAAAGAAGGAATCAGTGATTTGCATGAAATCACCAGGAACCATATTTTGCCTATTCAAAAATTAGGACATATCAATTGCAAGAGTAAGGAAAAATCATTATAAAAATTAGCACCTTCTAATCCACTTTAAAAAAACTATAAATACTTTAATAAACAGAGGCAAATTTCTTCACCTCTAGGAGCCTCAATTTTCCCTTGGATAAAAAAGGGTGATGATACCGACATATTTTGTGAAGTGCATGGCCTTCTAATTACGATAGATACCATCTAAAACTGAAAGATTACTTTTATCATCAAGATGCAGCCACCTCCGAGTCTGAACACAGAAAGCTGTGAAAACTGCAAATTTAAGAGGTACAGAATAGAGAGTGAAAATTTTAACTACCAAAATGAGTTTAGATTGGCAAGCTGTCCTTCATCCCTCATATTTACACCATGTCAGAAATGTGTGTAACATCATTACAGAGAATAACACTGAGTTTTTAAGGGACAAAAATTTTAATGTCATTTAGTATCTGATTTAAGATGTCACCTAGCAGCAAATGAATCACTGTCTTTTGTTTATTTATTAGGTAATGCATTCCACAGGGCGTTGGTTTTTGTTTGCTTGTTTGTTTTCCCATGTTCTCCTCACTTCACACCAATCAGTGCCCAACAGCGGTTTAGCTGTACATGCTGATGAGCTCATGCCCTAAAGTGGAAAGGTTATACAAGACTCAGCTGCTAACACTTCCAAGCTGAAAATCTACAAACACTGCCACGTGTATGCAGGGGTGGGAGAGCAGACTTTGAAAAAACTAGGAAAAACATTATAAAAACAAGTATAGTATTGAGACTTCATCATCTGCTTTCATTTACTATTTCAAGCTCTATTGTATCAGCTGAAAGTAAACATTTTTTTTTCTTTTTACAATTTATATCTGTGACCATACAACAGGACACATAAAATCACTTAGATGACCACATGACAGTGAAAGAGAGCTCTAAGAAACTAAAATGCAGTAGGATAACTTGGAAGAATTCTTAGATATTATTCCAGGTAGATATATGCCCTCCTTGCTTTAGTCCTCATATGTCATCAAAAGAAGAAAAAAAATTTCTAGAAAGGAACCAATTACATTTTGGGTGGTAAAGAGGAAAGTTCATAAAAATTTCCATGGTGACTTTTCAGCTTATAATCAGATTCCATGAGCCTTATTCATCCCATAAAGGGAGCAAACCTCAAGTCACATACAGTCCAACATATGCTCACTTGATTGCTTTTAATGTAGGAGGATTGTATTTCCCATGCTCTGGCTAAAAGTTAAAAGAAAGCTATTAGAGCTGGAGGTAGACACCAAAACTTTTTTTGATACCAGCTCTTTTTTTTCCCCCTTTTCAGACTTTCATCCAAAACATGCTTACTCTGGCAGCCTACGCAGAGGGCTGTGAAATCATAAAGAGCCACTGTCCAATTCTTACCTTTGCAGGACAGCAGACCAAATCTAATCCTTGCAAATCCAGCTGTCTTGATAAAAACTGTTTTGTCAAACTAGAAATTCTTTTTTTTTCTAATTCTCTGGATTTTGTTGTTGTTGTCAGGACCTGGAGGGCCTCAGGAGACACATTTTTCCCAAGAGCTTTTGAGGCTGTTATCTTACCTTCTTTTTAACTACATAAAGAAAAAGGGAATGGGGATTGCTGGGTGGGTGGAGGGAGGAAATTACTTGTGCTGTTGATGAATTTACCCTTCAAAAGACTGAAGGAATAGCAGAAGGGATAACGAGGCCTTGCCTTTATGCTGATGGCTCAGTTCTGAGGTGACTGAAGACTCCTAACTACTTTGTTATTATCCTTGTTTATTATTGTAATATCTAGGGACTGATCAAGATGAACAAAGATTTAGCAATCACTATACAAATAGGGAGCTGTACACAGTCTTTGACCTAAAGAACTTACAACTTAAACAGACATGCCAAACATGACAGAACAGGAAGTTATCAGTGATGCTGGAAGGCTCATGCAATTATGGCAGCATGCTCAATACTTTAATATCCAGTTACACCTTCCTGGATCAAAGTTAAAATTTTCAAATAGTCTGTGTGATGTGTGAATGCATTGAGAAAGCTTACTGTAAATTACTAACTCTGTAAGTTGATACACTCTTCACTGATAGTTTCCATTTCCGTTGTGGCATCCTGTAGAAACAAATGCTAAATCTTATGCCAATGAAGTTAGTAGCATGCTTTCCATCTAAAAATTCAAAGCAAAAATAACAACCTAAGTTGTTATGAGGACTTTTCTTGGGCAGACATCAAGGCAGTTAAGTCAAAGGTATGTAAGCCTCACTGTATTCCTACTGTGGAATGGGGAAAGTAGGCAGCAGATGGAAATTAAGGCATGAAAAAATGGGACAGGAATTAAGTACAGACACAAAATAACTCGGGATTAGATTGGTAGGACAGAATTCATGGTCCATCCCATCATCTTGAGCAAGACTGATCAATAGACTGCATATTGCCAGAAATCTAATAATTGCAGGTACATTGAGACAGAACAGGAAGTTATATGTAAATTTGAGTAGAATAATTCCCAAAGTAATAATCCCCTGACCTTTGGGAGCATGAAGCTCTCTCTTTGAAGTTGTGTCGAGGTACAGGCAGCGATTTAGGATAGGGAAGAATGTGCAGATAAGTAGTAGATTTCAGTTCCAGGGTGGTTTATGGCACTTTTACTGCCGTCATATTGAGATTTTAATACTCTGTGAAGTCAAATTTTAGTCACTCTCATCTGTTAGGCATTAGTAGATCATGCTGTAATGCATGTAGAAATTCTATTCCCTCTTGATCTGCAATACAAAAAAATCCCCTTGTCTCAGCAAAATGAGAATTTGATATCACAGGAGAATTAGCTAAAACCTAAAACAAGTAAATAATGTTCTTTTGGGATTCATATCTGGCAGTTTATTAAGGAAATTCAAAAGTATAAATATTTACAATAGAAAGTACACAGACTTATGATAATATTATAGCTGATTCCAAATTGGAATACATGCTGTTTTGCTTAAGTTTATTCCATTTGCTTTTGAAATCCGACCCATACTCCACATATAAAATTCATTATTTGCTCATCCTTTCTGTCCCTATCCCTACTCTGTTGTTTTTCTGGAGTTTGTCTTTTATTGGAAATTTAATGGGCTTTTAAATTTTACCAAACTATTGCCTTGATAAGAAGCTCTGAATAAAGAAGTGGATTCCTAAGCTGATATTTAGAAAACAAATCAGTGCTGTAAGTATATATTGCATATATTTATAAATGTCATTATTTGACAGCATTATTGGAAAATTTAGATATCCTAGTGAAAAGCAGGGATAAAAGCCTCTTTCTTGTAGGGTTTACAATCTGAATAGTCAAGATAGGCACAGTGTGGAAGAAAATAACTTCAAGTCTTCATGACAGACGTACACTTTCAATCCTTTTTACCTCATTCCTTTCGTGTATCTCTAAAGGAACATGCAAATTAATTAACCCAGTGAGTTTTATACACATCAGTTAAAAAAAAAAAAGGCCATCTTGTAATAGGCAAGGCCCAAAGAATGAAGCCATTGTCAGCATGACATGACACATCTGCATAAGGAGCTTGCAGTAGCATTAGTGTATCAGGGCCCCTGCACCCATGCAGGAAAGATCATAATTAAAACAAACTGTAAGGCTCTAACTAGGGCCAGGCCGACCTTAGACTATGCAGAGATTCCCAACAGCTTTTAAGTGTGCAGATGCTGTCTGGGCCTTCTCTGAATAAGCCTCATTCAGAAGTGTTTACTCTGTGTCTTCAGCTCTCATACGGTCAGGTTCCTATCATAGTTTACTGTTTGCAATTTTCAAAGCAGAAATAGACTTAAAATAAATTATTTGAAACACATATCTGTCAGCTCAAAGGGAATTAACCTTAAGTTTGGAGCACAACTGTATTTTGATGCAGAAGAAAATAAATTCTGATTTAATCCAAAATATTTTTCCCCCCTTTACAAGGCGGCATTACAAATTACCAGTTCACACGCTGAGAACTTTCACTGGAGTATTCTGAATCAGGTGGAGATATTAGCATCTGGCCATAGGAAAGAAATGGGACTATCACAGAGGGTAGATGAAAACTGACAAAAATGGGAAGCTTGAGGTATTCTGTAGTCTAATGAAGGTCACAATGTGAATCCATCCTTGGTTCGCTGGAAGCTGGAAACTGACAGTATAGGATCAAATCCCCAGACTACCATCACTGTTGGTAACAACTGGAGTGATAATGTTGTGTATTAATCTTACACTGGAGACAATAGATTAAAGAGAGACACAGTAGGCAGTACACTCACAGAAGAGAGTGCGGTCACTTCTAGAGCTTGCCCCTTTTCTAAAGAGGCAGCACTGCAGAATCATAGAATCATAGAATGTTTTAGGCTGGAAGGGACCTCTAGAGGTCTTCTTGTCCAACCTCCCTACACAAGTAGGGACATCCCTACCTAGGTCAGGTTGCCCAGAGCTCCATCAAGCCTGACCTTGAATGACTCTAGGGATGGGGCCTCCACCACCTCCCTGGGCAGCCCATTCCACTGATCTATCACCCTCATGTTAAAGGACTTTTTTCTAGTATCCAGTCTAAATCTAGCCTTTCCTAGCTTAAAACCATTACTTCTGGTCCTATTGTTAAAAACCCTTTTGAATAGATCTTCCCCTGCCTTTCCTGTAGGCCCCCTTCAGATACTGGTAGGTCACTATAAGTTCCCCCCAGAGCCTTCTCTTCTCCAGGCTGAACAGCCCCAACTCACTCAGCCTGTCTTCATATGAGAGATGCTCCATTCCCCTGATCATTTTGGTGGCCCTCCTCTGGACACGCTCCAATATGTCCACATCCTTCTTGTGCTGGGGGGTCCAGAACTGGACGCAGTACTCCAGGTGAGGTTTCACCAGGGCAGAGTAGAGGTGCAGAATCACCTCTCTTGATCTACTGGCCACAGTTCTTTTGATGCAGCCCAGGATGTGATTGGCCTTCTGGGCTGCAATTGCACATTGGTGGCTCATACCCAGTTTTTCATCCACCAGCACCCCCAAGTCCCTTTCCACAGGACTGCTCTCCAGTATATCCTCTCCCAGCCTATACTGATAGTGCTGGTTACCCCAGCCCAGGTGCAGGACCCTGCACTTGGCTTTGTTGAACCTCATAAGGTTCACCTGGGCCAAATAGAGAATGTTTCGTTCCTACTCTCTGCAATAAAATGATGAACCCCAGTGCCACTAAAACTGCTGAAAACCCACTTTTAACCAGCTTCCCAGAGAAATATCCAATGCCAGCCACAGGTGTAAGTACTTTCCAGGGTCAAAATTGTGTCAGCCTTACCCAGTCTAATGTATATAAGCCCGATACAGTTACCCAAGAGCTGTAAGGACAGCTATGCCTTGAGAGCTCAGCCCTCAGAGATTTGAATCAGGCCAAACATATCATTAAAGTAGCATTAAGAAATCAGAAATGTATCCTTGTCCTGGCCTCATCTTATTTGGAAGTAATATAACTATTTTATTGGACAGATCCCTAGGTTGTTGCCAAGGGATTTAAATAGAGTCTCGTTATCCACTGATGCCTCAAGGGTCCAGGAATATAAGCAAAATCTTGTGATTTTCTTTTAGATAGGGTGCTACTTTGCTTTCAACGATCTATCATCCTTCAAGCCAAGCAGCTTCTGCTCCTCAGCAACTATTTAAAAAATGGCTTGCAGAGGAAAGCACAGACAGGCAACAAAATCCCAAGGATTTACTTTTTTAGGTCTGCCTTATGATCAGCAGTCAAGTAGCTCTAAGGTGTGAATTTTAGGTTTAGAGCAAAGATCTGATGGTCCATCTACTGCTTTGAAGGGATGAGGAATGGTATGCATGCTACATACCACTTTGTGGTTCACTTATATATGAGCAAAGGAGCTCCCAGTATAGTTCAGGTTCTCCATCTGTGACTGTAGCCAGAAGCCACTATGGCAATAGTGGTAGCAGCCAGTGTAACAGTCTTACTCAGTAAATGACATTCTTAGCCACTGTCTCTAGTGAGCTGTATTCAACTGGCTTAATAGCATCTGGTTCGAGAGCCTTCACAGGACTTGAGAGTGTGTGTGGGCATAGGACATGGCACATTGTTGTTTCCAACATTTTGCTGTGCTCCTGCAAGAATAATTCATGGGCTGTTTACTCCCTGCCTCACAGCAGCAAGGTTAGTGTGGTGGGAGATCAATGGACAACGCGTACACGGACTAATATAATCCAAGCATTGCCGTTTATTGCCTGAAGCTCACTCATTATATACCCACCAGCGCTAACCGCGCGCTGGAAGCACAACTCTAATTGGTAACCAACTCTGCCAGGCGCTAAGCAACATCTCTTGATTGGCCAGGTACTGCTCTCAAGGCGCCTCCCTTGGTTCCACCTTCTGCCTCCATTTTCTTGCTGCTTCACTCCCGTGTCACGTGCCACACGTGGCTGTCCCCGTGTGTCCTTGTTTACGTCTTCCCTGTAACTGTTCTTGTGTGTCCTTGTTTACGTATTCCCTGTAGCCATCCTTACTGGTGCCACCAAGTCTGGGTTTGCTCACATGCCCATTCTTATGGAGATACCTCTCCACAGGTTAGGAATGACCTCTCCTGGGCAAGAGAAAGCTACTGTATAGTCATACCACTGGCCTGCAGATTAAAGACTCCAGAAACCTGCATCTGGCAGGAAAATGGAAACAAATGGAGGGTCACGAACATGCAACACATGAACAATGGTTTTGAGAGGAAGAGAGACATATATAGATCTTAAAACTCCCCCTGGGAGACAAATCGGAACATGGCTTCAAATTTCCTAGCTGGCATGAATCTCTAGGCTGAGCCAAAGCCAATACAGACCTTTGTGTTCTAGGTCACACCTTTTTTGCATTCTATACACAGAATATAAAAGGAGGAATAAACTGGTTGTCTCTGTCCACTGGGAACCCCCAGTTACTGAAGATTTCTTCTCTGAACAGTTTTATCCCATGCCAATGGGTGGCCCAAGACCAGAGGAACCCAAAACCAACAGAGTTGTACGAGTGGTTTAAAACTAACTATAGCTGTGTGTACAAGACCCCTTTGGACTTCTGCCAGGTACAGTTCAGGCAATCTGGAGACTGTGGACCAAGCTGTACAATGCAGGCCTGTGGTGGTTTAAGACCTGAGGCACATGAAAACTGTGAGGTTCAAAGGGATGCAGGGAGCAAAAGGCACACAAAGCACAAAGCAGTATCTTTCTGTAGCTGCGAGTTCTAGACCCAAGAGTTACTGCCTTGTCTCAGGGAACAACCTGGAGGCATAATCAGCTCTGATCTGTTTGTTTTCATCTCCTCCTGGGAGCCATTATACGATATTAACAAAATAAATCAATTTTAAATAACTCCGTGTGTAAGCTTACAACAGAGTGATTGTTTCTGGCATACCTCAGGGACATTGCACAGTCCTCCACCATTATAAATGAATGAATGGGCCTTAGCTGTACTGCAATAGAGTAATTTGTTTTAATAATGTCTGAATATACACTGAGGTAATATTTCTGCAATTCTTAATAGTGTTCTTAGTGCAGAAATTCACATATTAAGAGAACAGTGTTTATTTACATTTAAAGAGCAGTTATGGGCAGAAAAGAGGTTTTAAAAATGACACAAGGAGGACCATATTTACTCTCTCCTTGTGGTTTTAGTTCAGATTTGCCTGGTGCACAAGTCAAGGTGTTTTCTTTTAAATGACAATTAAGGAAACTTTGCATGGGATTTGAAAGACATCTGCTTTTTATTCCCCTACACGTAGCAGAGATCCTGCACCTGTATTTAACTGAAGGTCTGGCAGCAAGGAGAGACTCCAAATGCCCAGGATCTTCTTAGTCCTTTACAAGAGTCAGTCCTCCTCCTCTTAGAAAAGGAACATTTTGTTTGGTAGTAAGCAAAATCCATCAATGTACTAGAAGCACCACAGAAAAAGCGCTGTTTTCAGCGTGGAAGTGGGGTTTTTTTGGTCTGGTTTTTAATGTTAATTCCTTTTCTCATTAAAGATGGCAGGATGCTTGAGAAGGGAAGACTACGGCGTTCAGGAAAGCCTTCCTGGGGAAAGTTGAATGGAGACATGTTGGTGCCTTTGAGTAAGGTTAAAAAGCAAGTATTTAATGTTTGTCATTTTTTATTCTCCCCAGGCATCCTGGAATTGATATCTCAGTCCAATACTAAATGGTTCTGAAGGCATTTCCTATGCTGACTTGTTTCTGCAGAGATTTTACCTATTTCTTTTTACTTTATGACAGCTCCTTGGAATGTTTCGTTCTGACTCCAAGAGCAACTGATGAAATCTCATTAACAGCATAACTCACAAAAATAAATTGCTGTAGGCCAAGATTTGAAGGTCCAAATTCTCCATAAATAGCCAACTATTCAGTCATTTGATAAAGGCTAACCTGTATTTACTTCTGGCAGAACATCTTGTTTGGCCATGTCAAAAAAAGATTCGTTGCTGAGTTTTATGCAATATATGTATGTTTTTGGAAGGAACATTGATACTTGCTTTCTGTTCTCCAGTCTACCTGCTTACGTCTTTCTTGATGCAGGGATTCAACACATTTTTTGTTGGGACAGTTCTGTTGCATCATAAAGGTAGGTCTGCCACTCCTGCATTGCTGCTTCAGCAATGGTGGAGCTCATGAGAGCACTGCAAAAGCATGATGCTGAAGATAAGGTTGAGATGGAATTTCCAGGCTCAGCATTGTGATCAGTTATAGCCATCTCTCTCTCTCCAAACAATACTCCTTCTGGGCAGCAGTTACTGATGTTTGGCTTTGACTCAGAAGCAAATCTTTGCAAGCTTTGGAAAGTTTGAATGTAATCATTTGGCTGCCTTGCAGTTATCTCAAGTGAACAAAAATGTTTTTCATCTGTTAGGAACTTTGTTCAGCTCAAGACAGCTGAAACATCATTCCAACACTTCACAAACCTTTGTGCTTCTCCATTTAGTATTTAATTTTGTCAGATTCAGGATGTAGACTCTCTACAGAAACTGCTTAACAAAGTGAATAAAACCCCAATGCCTGATACTGCTGTAATACTCAATGTCATATTCCATCTATACCTGGCATGTTCTGCTAAAGCCACCAATTACCAATAAAAGTTCTTCCTGAGAAAGGAACGTGAGTCATATGAGTAAAATTCTTTGCTGGGTATCACCTAAAGGCAGAGGTAAATTGTTTAATTTATACCTGTAGCAAAAGCTCCATGACAATCTGCATGACAATCTCCATGACGTAGCAGTTTCATCAATCCACATTGACAGGAAGATAAAAGTCAATAGAGTGATTTTAAAAAAAATACTAACTATATAAAAACTACGAAAGAATACAAACCAAGTTCACTCCTTACAAAAAGAACTTTGGCAATCATTGCTTAGTTATTATAATACCCTAAATTTAGAGTAAACATTCTTTGCTTCATGGAACTAACAAAGTTGTAATAGGAAATCTTATCATAAAACTGTGAGCCTGATTTACACAAAACCCCCTTATGTTTACATCCTATTTTAGGAGTATTTTAATGTGCTTAAATTTGATCACAAGCATCAAGCACATTTCTGAATTGGAATTAGGTCTCAGTATATATTTCCTCATGTTTTAGAAGAGACCATTTTAGGAGTTAAATTTAAAAAGTGAAAGTGAATGGCTTTTGAATATTTTTGAATTGCTTTTCATTTCCTTACATCTGTGCATGGACAAATTCACAGTATTTTCATTAAGTAGATTAGCATACAAAATCCTGTTTCTAAGCTAGGATGGAAAAGAGTTGATTTCTACATCACTGCTGAAAACTGTCACTAAACTTGCTCCTGTAAAGACAGTGAAACAAAATTATTTTCATGAGAAGTAACAGCATCAAAATTGCTAGAGGGAGCTCCTGAAGGCAAACTCTGACATGCCCCAGATATTTTCTGCCAAAGAACCAGCTCAATGCCCATGAAAGTCATATGCACATTGTCACTCATTCGTCATGTCTTAGACTAAATATTCTTTGAAATTGCTGTCTCCTCTAAGTTGCCCGTATTAAAGGTCCTCTAAAGAATTACAGGTAACTGTATCTTAAGGCAGCTGCCTAGTAATGTGCAGAGGAAGTATTTGAAAATTTATTTAGAAAGGCCAGATATATTTCTTCCAATGAAGAAGAGCATGGAAGCAGTGAGCAGTGACAGTCCAAAGGGGACAGTACTAACTGATGGAGCTTTTTAGTATGCTTTAGTCAAAAAGGTATGTGCAAGGTCCTCTTAAAATAGCAGGTCAGAGTTTGAGAACACTGTGACAGATAAAAAAATCCTCCCTTTAATGCAGCTGCTTCAACACAACATTATTGTTGTTAGGTTTTCTTTGACAGCAGTAAATTCAGGCTAGGCATGATTTAAGGATATGTGTGTCTACTTTTAAGAGAGAAGTAAGTCAAGGAGCATAAATATAAAGCCTTCAGCTGTTTTTCACAAAATTCAAGCAATGTTTGTTAGTATGGCATTTGTAAATCAACGTTTAGAGCCTGAGTCAAAGATCACTAAAGTCAATGGGAACCTTTTTGGCTGACTTCAAGGGGCAAACGAGCTATTGTACTGAAGATATTTTGTTATTATTATAGGTATAAGATATAAAAAGCTGCCTATGATCTGCATAAACACTTCCAGGTTGCTCTTACAGGACGAGCAGTGAATTCTAGAAGAATATAAAGAGCAGTTGGAAACTAGCAAAAGATAATGGAACACACTTTAGCAGTTCTTATTTTTGTGTTTGAAGAAAAAATGCTGTTTCATCTACTGATGGCAGAAAGCGTAGCTACATCAGAAATGCTGTTTCATCCAATGATGATAGGAAGTACAGCTACATCAGACTGTGCTTCAAAACAAACTGACTTGAGAGGGAATCAGCCCTTATCCTCTTCTAAAACTACATATAAATCTATCCTGCTTCACTGAAAGAACTGAGGAGTGATAAAATTCGTGGTTCACAGCAACCACTTAGAATATGCCTTTTTTTTTTTTAAGTCAATCTAATATATTTTGCACTTTCTATGCTAAATTACAAGCCTCTGTGTAGACCTTATTGGTTTGGTGCATTGGGGTTTTTTTGGTTTGGGTTTTTTTCTCTCTCTAACACTGGCTTGGTGGTTTATTTGTTGTTGGCTTTCACAGTCTCCACTGGCCTGGACAGATTCAACTTGGAGAGTCTCCAGATTAGTTTTCGCAGACCGTGCATTCTTGTAAACAATTCTCAGGACAAAACATTTTTGTCCAATGCCATTTATTAAATGGCAGTGGGCTGACTTTTTCCTATCCTTTCTTCCTCCCTGTTTCTTTGTTAAAGCACATTTCATTTGGCAATTATCAGAAATGAGTCACTGTCCACATTTGAACCATCAGGTACTAATCAGGTCCTAGCAATATCCAGTAAATAAAATGTTCCAGGCCAGCCTGAGCTACAGAATCCATACTCATATCCAAAATTTCATCAGTGTTTAGGTTCACAGGAACTGGAGATTTGCTTTAAGCTCAACTTGATTTACACAAGGCAAAACTACAACGTATTTCACAACAGTATTTTATGTAGCTCGTGCTTTTTTGCGTGTTAAGACAATGAAATAGCAGGACTCTGTTGGCTGCAAGGACCAGCACCCATGTGCACAAAAGCCAGTGCAAAGTCTCGCAGAAATTGTTGTACTTGGTATTATGCAGAGAACACTTTTGTTCCCTTCCATTTGGTCTTCTCCCTTGTTCCTTAAACAAGTTTGAGGACAATACTGACAACATAATGTCTACAGAAATGCAATGAGACTTATGGAGATGAGGATGATAATGTACAAAATCAAACCTCATTGACGATGAGCCCCTACAAAGCAAATAAACAGTGAAAAGTTCTGGTTCATAATAAAAAAGAACAAACTGCTTAAACAAATACTGAAGATTTCTGGTTTGCTAGTAAGTCAGAAATCTATTGGAACAGTTAGAAAAATGGATATGTTCTAGAGACAGTGCATTTGTGTATAAAACACCTGTTGCAGTAGGGCTCTTTCTGTCTAGAGGTTCTGTATTTCTGAGAGAAGAAATAATAGCAATTATAATGATAATAATAGTTCAAAGCACATGCTGTTAACTAAACTGGAGGCATCCATGTGTAATACTACAGTACAGTCAGGAAACCGCAGAACCAAAATATTAATGTTGGAATGCTGGAGATGAAAGGGCAAAGAACACAGGATGAGCACAGAGTATATGTTAGGAAATACTACTCTGAATATACAAACTTTGGGAGAGGAAATAAAATCTCCATCCAAACCTGGTTATTTGTAGAAAAGCAACAAAGTAAACTGACATGGGTTTGCCCCTGTGAAAAGTCTGAGGTGACACATCAGCTCCCTCCTACTCTTTTGGCAAGAATGGATTTTCACTCCACATGTGACTGGATTGTTGATTGCTCTGTTTCCTGGTAATCAAGTTTACAGTTTTAAGCACCCTGCCATTATGAGGTGGGGTATAGTCTGCAACAGCCACTGCTAAAATAACTATTGTCTCACTTTCAACAGAATATTTCTTAGTGGTAATGTATGGGAAGGGATGGAAAAAGTCCAGCTGCGTTTTCAGAGAGATCAGCATTTGCCTCATTAATTTGTGTATCTGGGTTTGGAAAAGAGCAAAATTAATGGAACTCTTAAAATCTGTCTTAAAGTTCAACTGAGTCCTTTGGACAAAGTCACTAAACACAAAGTCACTAAAGAACAAATTATCAAAGTTAGATAACTGTAAAAATAGCAGCTGATAGTAACCTCAAACCACAGGTGCCCGAGGCACAGGCAAACGAAAAACAATTCAGAAACCTCAAACACATCAGCATAACAGCTTCATTGGGCACTCATTTATATCACAAGCGCATAAATGCTTTTATGTGGATTAGAGTGGGGGGAATGAGGTATACAAGTGGCAGCGAAGGAAAAGAAGCAAAATTCAGAGTATCAGGAAAAGGACTGGCAGCTCTGAGAAAAAGGCTAGAAAGGTAGCTTTCAGGATGCTGTCACCAAAATGTTAAGAACTGAAAACAAGGAGACACCTTGATTCCTACTGTGTTTGAGGGAATATGTCCCTGTATTTGCACACTTTGTAAATACACAAGATGACATCAAAGATACCTGTTCTGTGACACTAGAAAGGATGATGCTTTCTTCAAAGTGTCTTCACTCTTAAAAGTGAAGTTTTATGACAGTCAAATCTTAAGCACCTAAGTTCCATGCAGAAAGCCAGATGCTGTGATATCCCCCTTGCAGAGTTCCACTGAAGATTTTCCTCTTTCAGGTTTCAAAAAATTGTGCATTAAAGTTCTTAGTCCTTGGTAGAGTTTGGGTTCTCAATGAGAGCTGCAGCTCTACAGGGCTCTGCCCTATAAAACATGGAAATTCTGCAATATTACAGCTGCAAAGCCAATGGGTTCCTTCAATTACACATTTGAAAAAGTAAGTCCAGCAGGCTCTAAAGTGTGCATTCAAGATTATTCAAAGATTCTGGTGTTATTTGGCTTGTATAATATTAACCTAAAGCCACGTCCTTAGCTCTTGGGCAAAAATCTCATCATTGCCATCTCTGTTCTTTATTTCCATGGAACTTTGCCAATGTAAATATAGCTCCAGCTGAGCCCCACAACACATGGTGTCATGGCTGTTGCTGGGCTGGACTATGACAGTTAAAATTTCTGGGCCACTATCTGACACAGAGTGCAACCTAACATAACAAAAACCTTCACTCTCAGACTCACAGATTTGAGGTCAAGTCAGGTGTTGGAGATAGTGATGGAGCTGTTCCAGGGACACACATCCCTCTAAATTTACAGAAAACCTTGATGGAGTCTCACAGATCTTGCCATCCACCTCTGACACACTATCACAGTGGCACATGAAAACTTTTAAAGAGCAAAATCAGCTTCTTTTTAATGTCACTCTTTTCTCAGATTCAATGTAAAGAGTGGAATTTTAAACATAGTTACAAAAAATAAGCTTAAGATGTAAAATTTTGCTTATTTCTCAGATAAACATTTCAGTTTATTTTTCAGATTATTTCATAGCTAACCACTTCCAAAAACATTAAGATATACACAAGCACGAAAAGATTAAAGAAGCTTGCTGGGATTCTAATGTGTATATATGGACAATGCCTTGCAAAGGAAAAACACTCATAATTTTCAGTGGTGTTTACTGCTGCTACAGTACTGTTTGCATTGCATTACTGAGCAAACTGGTAGCAAAAATGATTTCACCATCTACACAGCAACAGATTTAAAGAAATTGAGATGTTACAATGAGACATGGTTCTTCTGTCTGTGGCATAAAAATGTGGAGGACTTATTCAAGCACAGGGTAAACAAATATGTCAGGAAGTCAGAGGAAAGACCCCAGAGTCTTTACTAGGGAAGAAATAACAAAAATAATTCTCCCTGTGCTTTAAAGGGAAACCAGGGGCCCACACTGTACAACCAGCCCACTACAGACTTTTATAAGGAATGGGCTTTCCAGTAAAGGAATGAACCAGTTTCCAGACAAGCTCGCCTTCTTCAGTGGCTGGGGATTGACAATACATCTATATTAACAGTGCTGGGAACAGCAAGTGGGATGTGAAATGAAATATTTATGATGCTATTGCAAGCGTTACATACTTAAACTGCAAATTCCTACAACTTTCACTGGCAAGCATGTTCTCTACTCCACGCTGTGTAGGCTTACAAAGTCTGCATGCTTCAAGAGCTATAGTTCAAGCTTCAGAAAAGCATGAGATAGATAAAAGCATCTCCAGGCTTTCTGGCCTGGAGTAAATAAAGGCATGTTTAAGATAACAGCAATACTCTTCCTATGAATTTAATGCTTGCTTGAGAGTTGTAAAAATTAAATTTCTCTCAGGAAAATTATAGCCTTCCTCTCACTATGTGTTCTTCATCAGCCCTTGCCTGATGCAGCAAAATTTTAGTAAGGGGTAAGATATTACGAGACAGCAATTGTCTGATTCCACAAACCTCTGCGGGCAAACAGTAACTGGAGTCTATTGCTGTGGTGATTTCTTTGGAATTGCAATAGTTCTCTAGGAAGTTCATTGAGATCACTACCTGTCAGTCAACAGACCCCTGGTAACAATCCATGCACCATGTTGGTAAGAACAAACAAAGCTGAATGGTGTTTAAAGTCATGTGACAAGACTCCCTCTCCCAGTGATATCAGGACATGTAGAACAGAATTAGCTTCAGTAACATGAAAAATCACTGAAGAGAATGGTCAAATTCTTTGATTATACAGTTAGTGAAAAAGCAGCACATCTCAAAAATGATAGGTCAGAGCAAGTTAAATTTTACTTAGTGTGCTACAGCGATCTCCATCCCACCTTGTGAAGCCCCTCTCCTACAGTTCTGATATTCACTTATATCCTTCAAGACTTTTATTCCTATTACAGTTGGGTCAGAGCCAAACAATTCAGCTTACCACTGAATTTCAACCTTTTCCTTTAAACTATAGGATGTGAAGACATGGGTCACATATATTTCTAATCACTAACAACAAAGTCAGGCCAGAAGAGGCAGCCTCAGCCTCATTCCCTCTGCGTGAGTGTGTGGTGGCCCACCGCTGGTTCTTCTGGAGATGGCACTTGGGTGCTGCATTTCCATAGGAATGCCCAGCTCACATCTACTAGGCTCTAGTGGTTACAGAGAAAGCGTATGGGGTTAGACTTTGAAATTCACTTCCCAATTTATTTCAGAGTCTTGGGATTACTAGGTTGGAGAATCATTTGTTTCTCTCTCAGCTCACTGTGCAACAGCCTCTTAAACCAACCTGGAGAGACGGTAAAAGAAAGGGTTGGAGCTATGTAGCAAGAGCGGAAGCCGCAGCAAACTCTTGAATTCAAGGCATGTGGAAAGCCTGCCTGGTAGTTACAGTTCTGAAAGCTGGAATTCAACATACGCATTTGGGAGCTAATAAATATGCTCCTGGGACAAGAATCTGCCTTATTTTTACTCCATCAAGTACAGGGCATATTTATACTGACACAGATGTATTTTACTTACTATGACAATAAACCCTTCAGAATCTGCTATTACATATCCTGTGATTTTCACAGAAGATGGATGAACTAAATTATAGTGTCTGCAGGTCTCCTGCACTAAACATCCATGACAAAATGCATACAAACATTTCACATCCATCAAAGACAATAAACTGAATTTCCTCAGCACTTCCCTTCATTCTCCATCAGTGTTCACAACTTCCGCTTATCTAGTAAGATTAATTGGAGATCTGATCATAGGATCAGCTGATTTTTTCCACCAGCAGCTAGAAAGATTTTACCTCATTAACAACGGGTTGTTTGAATGACAGGTTTCTAATAGGTTTATCTGACTTCCAGTGAAGTCAGGTTCTGACCTGGCTCAAGGTGTAAGCAGAGCAGTGCATATGTATTACAAAAAGAAAAGGTAAGTCTGGTAAACATGAAGTGCTTACATACAGATTGACTGAGAGACAGAAGAAAAAAATTTTCTCAAAGTCAGATTTGCACAGGCACTGGAGTCTTTTCCACAGACTCAGGTATGTTTACTTGCCAGAGCTGATTGTACTCATGTGCTGGTTTTGGCTGGGATAGAGTTAATTGTCTTCACAGTAGCTGGTATGGAGCTATGTTTTGGATTTGTGCTGGAAACTGTAAGCACTGCTCAGCAATAACTAAACCACCCTTGAATTACCAACACCGAGTCAAGGCCTTCTCTGTTCCTCACACCACCCCACCAGCAGGTAGGCTGGGGATACACAAGAAGTTGGGAGAGGACACAGCTGGGACAGCTGACCCTAACTGACCAAAGGGTTATCCCACACCATATGATGTCATGCTCAGCATATAGAGCTGGGGGAAGAAGGATGTGGGGGATGTTCAGAGTGATGGTGTTTGTCTTCCCAAGTCAACATTACATGTGATGGAGCCCAGCTCTGTGAAGATGGCTGAACACCTGCCTGCCTTGGGAAGGAGTGAATGAATTCCTTGCTTTGCTTTGCTTCTGCATGTAGCTTTTGTTTTATCTATTAAACTCTTTATCTCAACCTACCAGTTTTCTCTCTAATACTCTTTCTACTCTTCCGATTCTCTCCCCCATTCTACTGGGAGGGAGTGAGCGAGCAGCTCTGTGGGGCTTAGTTGTTGGCTGGGGTTAAACCATGACAATTCACCAGCAGCTGCTATTGCAAGAGAGTTCAACAGTAGGATCATCTTAGTCCTCCTATTTACTGGCTGCAATTAATACAGCTAAACTTTCCAGATATACCAATGTTTGCAGCATAATAAGCCTGAATCTGGTTTTATACTGGCAACTCAACATAGTGGGCTTCATTGTGACAGATAAAATGGACTCACCATTGCTGAGTAACAGGCAGTAGCTTTGCTACCAAGACTAACACTGGTCTCTGTGGATCGAAGAGGAAAGATCACTTGTGCTCAGTCACATCATGAGGCCTCAGAGAAGAGACAGCACCAGGACCTATTCCAGAAACCTGAGCATCCACCCAAATGTGTGCTGACTGTAAGGCTGAAAAAAGCATCCTAAAATCTAACCTCCGCCAGTGAGGAAATTTATTTCCAACAGTAACAATGGATTCATTGTAGTAATTTTCTTCATCAAATGTCAGCAGGTGGAAATAGGTCAGGGCTCAGAGGAAAAGCTCTCAGTAAATAACCAAAGTATTTTAAAGTTAAAAACCACACAGTGAGTTGTTTTTCTGTCCTACCTCACCCAGTCCTGTTTGCCAACATTTGGGTTCACAGGTTGTCTCCCAAAAAAGACTTGAAAAAACTTTTCACCATGATTTCTTCTCAAATAACAGCAAACTCCCTCATCATAATGTCTGGTTTTTTCATTTCTTGCTAAATAAAAAGCATTTCAAAACTGGAGCACAGCTTGCTTTATTTCTACATAACTGAAAAGTTGAAATTTATTTGATGTGATCTCCAAATGAAGTGTAGAGGGAAAATAGGATACTGTATCTGGCAGCAAATATGTGGCAATCATGCAAAGTAAACTCTTGATATGTCTGTAATCTCTTTGTTGGCTTATCCCCGATTCAATTTAAGGCCCTGGAAAAAGCCACCAAACCTCTTCATGTGAAGTGTTAGATGGAACTTATTAGTCATGGCAATTTGCTTCTCATGGGATGCCAGCAGTCAGAGAGCATGGCGTACTGAAAGAAACAAACCTAGAGGTACAAGTTCTGAGTCTCCTAGTCATCCTTAGAGTTACCAGTGAGAAGGGAGTTCCAGATAGTTTAACACAGAGAAATTAGGCATATGAAGGAAAACCTGAAGAAAGTTTGACTTACAAGCTTCTGGCTTTCAAGAAACTTTTCGGCTTTTGACAATCTTTTGTCTTTTGTTTACTTCATCCCTTAGTAAGCAGTCGAACACATTTGCCTTAATCCCATTAAATCAGAGGGATGGGAAGGGTGGTTGCAGATTCTTAGGGGAATGTAATTCTAAAAGGATACAGCTAGAACACCAGAGGTACTTCCAAGCTGTCTTCCAGGCATCATTTTTCTTGCACTGCTTTCTTATTATTTTTAATAGTTTTCAGGTCACGAGACACTACTTGCTGAGAAAAATGGACTAATCTATGCCTATTTGTATTTTCAAAAATTACATGTTCTCAACTCTGTTCCTCCTACCTCATTCTAGATGGCTGAAAACATCCCCTTGGTTCAGGCAGGCAGGACATATACATGAATAACAGGTACTCCAGACAGTTACATACCCCATTAGCCTTTGGTGGAGGTGACATGAGAGTAGGATATTTGTCAGACAGCTAAAACACTACCAATGCACATGTAGCTTGAAAGAAGCAGCAAGGTAAACCAGGACTTCCCTCCTCACCCAAATACCCTGAGCCTCATCTAAATCCCACATGAAGTGCCCATACAGCCTGGCTGCAGACCAGCTTGGCCACTATGCATTAGTTTGGACCTGCCATGACTGTGTAAGGTGGAAAAAGCAAATGGGACCCTGGCTGTGTAGTGACCCTTGGGTCCCATTCTGCTGGTTTGTTTGAGGGCAGAGGAGGGGAGTCAGTAGAGCAATTTGTGAGTAAAAGCAAGCGGTAGTGGTGAGGTGGAGGCAAACAGGAGGAGGGAGCCCACAGGGAGCTACATGGCAGCAGCTGAAACAAAAGACCAGACAAACAGAGAGCACAAGCTCTCTCCCACCTTCAGGTGAGTTCAAGGGAGCCACGGCCACCAGCTCATATCTCAGTAGGGGCTGCTCAGAGTCCAGCCCCCTCACTGCTCCACAGGAGCAGCTGCCCTAAGGCCTTGCCCTGAGGCAGCTGCTCCCCATGTCCTGCCCAGGGATGACCCTCCCCTCCCAGCTGTGGTGCTGGAACATTCAGTGTCTAATGCCAACAGCCAACTGCCAACAACCAACTGCCAATGGTCAACCACCAGCCCCTCACCTCCCCTCCTCAGCACCTTTCCATGGTGGCTTTTCCAGCCTTCCCCTACCTCTTCTCCAGGGCAGGTTCTGTCCCTGGCAGGGCAAGCAGCAGCCCCCAGCAGCAAGCTTGCAATGCTCAGCCAGCTTCTGCAGCCCTCTGAGGAGTAACTTACAAGTCCTAAGCCACGGACTGAGACCTCATGCCCTGGCGTCAGTGCCCTGGGGCAGGGCAGATGGCCTCTTCTGCAGGGCAGAAGAGTTGAGGCGGGGTTTAGCGCAATGTGAAGTGGTGGTTTTGCAACAGAAGCTTGAGAGTGCTTGAAAACTGCTCTGTTTTCTTCACTGTCTAGCTCGGTGCAGTGCATTACCAGCTCCAGTGTCTGCTTTACTGCTAGCAACACCACCCTACCCAGACTGACAAAAATAACTATGTTTTCAAGTCATGTTTTTCTTTTTTAAAACTGCTTTTTTATCTCAAATAAAATCAGGGTGAAAAAAATGGTATTTCAGGGTGTCCTTCATAGTGCAAATTAAGGTAAAATTGCTAACCATAAGGGTGAGTCATGCTGGCTTTAGCAAGAAGCTTGCTTTACACCCATCAGCGGGCCCTTCAACATGAGCCGGTTTCTCAGGGTGGGCTGTGGGGCTGTACTCATGCTCTTGCTAAGCATCTCCTCCCCCGGTGCATACAACTTACTGCCTTGGGAGGCATCCATCTTAATCAACACATTTTAGGTTGCAAAAAAGGCCAAACCAAACTGTATAGAGATTTTCTTTCTCACAGGTTAAAGTCATTTAGTGAAAAATCCAAACCTTGCCAGGTTTTGCTTGAGCTCGTTGATCAATTTTTTAGCTTACTCCTTTTTTTCCTCCTTTTTTCTTCAAAGGATAGGCAAGTATTTCTTAGAACAGCAGCTCACTTGGAAAATAAGGGAAGAAGCAGTGAGAAATTTTGAGTTAAATGGAAAAAAATACATTTGGTAAATTTTGAGGAAAACAATTCAAAATGTTGACCTCTCTTTCAAGTGAATTCCTTTAGCTAATTTCCTTAATTCTTTTCCTGAGTTATGAAACAGAAGGAAAAGGCAGAAACAGCTGGACTGAAGGTCATACTTGACTGAAACTAGCATCTTTCTATAGATTCTTAATCCTCTGTTCCTGCTGCTTCTTTTTTTTTCCTCAGTTAAAATGGTGCTGAAGGGGATGTCAGGCTAAATTCAGGACTTTGCTGAGAAAGTGACCATAGCCTATGCAGGAAAAATATGGTGAACAACCAGTAGCTCTTTTATGCAGCTATTAGCGTAAGTAAGAGAGGCAAGGCAAAATAAAGCAGATTATGGCTAGGATGCTAGTCCTCTCAAACTCCAGAGTAGTCCATGAACAGATATGTAACCTTGTTACAATCAGGAGCAGCCCTTGGGGATCCTTATGTTGAGGGCCACATAAACTTTGAGATAATTCAGTTGATGATAGAGGAATCATAGTGGCAGAAATCCAGATTTTATTCCCCTCTGTCTCTATCAGGTTTTCAGTTCCTTCTTTGCAGTCTTCTAGGAGGCACAGCAGAGAGCCAGCCTCAGCATCCCTATCTTCCAAAGTAACTGTAGAAATATTCCACTACCTCAGTAAGCTCCTTAGCATCCCAAGAAACAACAAATAAACACTATAATGTGCCAGTGCAGGGTCACTTGAGACATCTTTGTTTAAGAAGGAAATAGACTGGGTTCTCTTGTATGACTTTCCCTGTCCCCTGGTTGTCTCACCCCATTTCTGTTCTTCCTGACAGAAAAAAATCACTGACCCGTCTGTCAATGCCATCTCTGCTTCAGTGAGCTGCTTTATGCATTTGTTCACAGAGGGCTGAATAAGGGACCAGTGCCAAAGTCCTAATCAAGAGAAAAGCTACTAGTAGTTAGAGCTCCTCAGCATTATACATGTTTCTGAGTGGGACTGATTAAGACTGTTGCTTGTAACAGGGGAACTGTGTCAGAGGTGCCACATCCCATAAATTAGTTTAAGCTGAGGTAATGTATGTGCCAACATACAGTGATATATCTGCTAGCTCAACAAATCTGGTAAGCTAATGTCTGGGAGAAAGAAGACCATCAACATTTTCAGACATTTAATCCAACTAGCCTCTGAAGGGATCCTTATACAAGTCCCAGTTTATACATGGTTTAGTAAAATGCTAAAAAACTTTGCATTTTATTTACTTTTAAGGGGAAAAAAAACAGAAAAAAAATTTGATGTCCAGACTCAGTTTAGCTAGACAGGAAGAACAGTCTACTTCTCAAAGTATGGCATTTGCCACTAGGGACTCCTGAGTTTTAATCCACCCCCTCTACAACCTCTGTAGCACTCTACAGAAAAGTCATTTAATTCTAGTCCAGACAGTGAACTCTGAATGCTGTTGAGCAGATTAGTCATACAAGTGTGTTCCTTTCTGTGGGACTACTCATGTGAATAAGTTATCAATGGAGGAGTTGGGGGGAGCAAATCTGGCCCTCGGTATGGAGTCACATGGAGGGACAAAAAGCTACCACAAATTTTAATTGGTCTGGCCTCCTTGGAAAAAAAAGTATCTACAGTGATGCTAGAAGAAATAGTAAGAAAATTAAGAGGCCTTCCTGAGGGGAAAATCTGTTAATTGGAACAGTAGTTTCTTAAGTAACAGAAGCTTTATTGACTGTTTCAAATACAATTAAACTGGACTAAGGAATTGCAAATGCAAGGAATCAAACTCATCTCAACAGGGATACTGAGCAAATGAGTCAATGAGGCTCTTCTGTTTGTAGCACCTAACATGTCTTACAACAGGTGACTAAGACACCTAAGAGAAGAGAATGCTTGCTGCCAATGCAACCAGAGAAATGAATCCAACCAAAAGACGTTTAGAAATGTAAGTTCTCTTTTGAACCAGAACTAGAGTGTTGTTTTAGAGCTTTTTGGAACCTCAACTGGAACTAGACCCTCTCAAAATTTACTTTAGTTAATTAGCAAGTGGAGGTAACATTTTCTGTGTGCCTGAAACTCTGTTCTTCTGGATTTTTTCCAGCTACTGAGTGTTGTGAGTCAGTTCCAAGTCACCAACGTAGTTAACAAACCATTAGTGTCCTAACTGAAACTGAGCAGAAACAATTTCAGTTCCAAATAATCCTGAACTGGAACAAAGGTGAAAAACAACTTTCTTGACCCCCTGATGTGACATATCCTGGCTGACACTGCAGTTACCAAATCACATGGATTTACCTGAGGGGAAGTCTGATGTCAAGCAATCTTTCTCTAGAAAACCATGTTTTATTCACCACATTACCTTTCAGTTACTGCCAGTAAATTATCTGTGTCTTCACTACTTGTCTGTCTCCCATGGAATCCCAAAATACTAATATTAAACTTACTGAGTCCAGGGAGATATTAGTTTCTTCCAGTGTAAGAAAACTAAGATGCCATACAGAGAATCCAAACCAGGGCTGGAAGCAGGATGTGGGAATACTGGTGCCAATCCAGTCCCCTGGCCTACTCTACCTGTGCAGTCCAGTAAGGTGTTGGTGCTCTAGATACCTGCAAAAGACCTGCTTTGCTCTATAAGGAGTTCAACAGGCAGGTTTTGAGTAATTCAGCCGTCACAAGCACTGTTTTCATGAGCACATCTTCCTCAGACAGGCAACAGCTGTATGCCAATGTCCAAGTAAGGTTTAATTCTTTCTTTGTTTTGGCTTGTTTTTTCCCCCCAAATTAGTAATATTTCGTAGATTTTCTGGATTGTGACTTAACAGTAGCCTAGACCTGAGCTGGGCTGACCTGAGCTTAGACAGGTAAGTGTATGACTGAAACACTGTACAGCTCAGCATCCCAGTGGGAGTTAAACCTTGCATTAAATTCTGATATTGTGAGGTATTACTAGGCCTTGACTATGACACTTGGATGACTCATAACCAGAATATTTTGTAACAAATTTCTTATCCTCATACTGAGACTGGGGAAAATAGCATGTGAAGGTGAATCCAGTGAATGAATACATTGACTTGTGCTGAAGAGAATAGAGCATTTAGCTCACTTGGAATTTACTAAAGTTACAGTATACTGGAGTACACATATAATAGTTTACTCATTCTTTCCATACCAGAGAGGCCTCACTCTGAGCAGAGCATAGTCCATTTTCCATCTAGAAATATTCCCCTTTCAGAAGCCCATGACCTGGGAGGGTGGTTGTTCTCATTTTGGGAGAAAGAAAACAAAGCTCCATGAATTCCAAGGACTTAGTGTCACTGATGATGTTGCATTATGCAGAATCAAGGACCTTTATCACCATTTACACAAAATTCTTTAGCACTGCTCAGGCAGAAAATTATACTGTCTCTTGCACTCTTACATTGTCAAGAGCTTGAAAGTGCCTTAGAGTTAATAAAAATGAGGCTTGCAGTTTTTACAAGCCTGTGTATGAAGAATGGCAGAGAAGTCTGCAGCCCAGGTTCAGGCATTGTCTCTGGAGTGTTATGTTTGCGCTGTCCAGATATCAAAATTAGTTCAGGAACTGTTTAGCATGGAAATCCACTAGGGTTAATTGACCTCATTGAGAAGATAGACTACTTCATACACAGGACTGAGGTTACTCACAGCTGGCTCATGTTTCTCTCCGACATAGTACCCTTAAGGCATGCTTGTACATTGTACGGCATCAATTGTATTGTATTATCCAGTCCAAACTCGGATGGGGCATGAGGGAGCTAGTACACTGTAAATACTAAGTCATAGAAAGTTCACACAGTCATCCAGCGTATTAGATATACAGCATATAATTAACAAGTTACAGGAGACTGAGAGCTGTAACTGAAAAGACAGTTGCTGGACAGTCTGAAGAACAGGCCTTTGCTTAACATTCAGAAGTTAGGCCTGCTCGGAATTTGTAGAGGAAAATGAGTTAAAGAAGAGGGCAACAATTGTATGTTTTGTGCAGCACTGGGCTGCACTGCCAGTGAAAGGAAAAACAGACTCAAGATCATAAACACTTCACTGATCCTTTGCTTTGTTTTCCCTTACCTCACCCTAACACCTTTCAAATTACCTTATTAACATAAACCACTCATTGCATTACACAGACCTTTAGTATTTGCAGCAGTTTTAGGGAAGAGTGATAGTCACACAATGGCATCTGCAGCTGATTTACATTTATTTATCCAATAGTGTTTTCAAGTTTCTTGCCCAAAATCCAAACAGCCACCCTCTTAGGGAATGCAGTGTCAAAAGAATGCACACATGCAAGGCTGTCTGAAATTTTAATTGCAGAAAGGTCAGGAAGTTCAGACTGAAGGTTCCCAGAGCAGCTCTAGCCCCTTTCACCTGCTTGTATCCCCTTGTTACAATAGGGTCTTTCATTACATAATCACGCAGAACAGGCAATTCAACTCGCTGTTCAACATGTAAACCATCTCGTACACTGCAAAGGATTTTCACTCCTTTTCTGTCACCTCAAAAGAACTTCTCTACTACCTCCTTGGATCCTTATGAGTACTAATCATGTTCTGAAAAGCCCTACAGAACAAGTTACAAGGGAGCCTGCATGTCTAAGTAAGGACATAAATTCAACAAGGTGCTAAGTATGTTCATATCTTGAAGAACATTGCTGGACTGGCTGATTAACACACTCACTTCAGTTTAGGTACATCTGAAGTGCCCAGGTGAGTTACAGTACCTGGAACATAGAGAAGGGGATTGATTCCAAGTTCTGCTAATTGTTGCTGTGATATACAGGAGTTGATAAAGGCAAGTGTAGTGAATCTCCTTTCATGATGACAAAAACCCGTACCAACTATTTTAAGATGGATTTGATCAGTCCATGAAAGAGTTAGAAAAATTAGGGGACAGCAAAAGACTAGATCTAGAGAGTTTTAAAATCTTACTCAGCCCTGTGATCCTCTTTTCCTCTACACTAAGAGGTTTTCTGCACTAACCTCTCTTACCTGCTAAATTCTCTACATAGACAAAGAAAGTCCTGTTAGTTTTTCTAACATTAGATTGATAAGACAAGTGTTAGAAGCTTTATAGATTGGAAAACAAGTTTTGAGGAGAGTTAAGTAACTTCTTTCAGATTATACATGAAGCCTATGGCTGAGCTGGAACTGACACACAGGTTTCCCAAGTGTCAGCCTTGGGAGTGAGCCTTCACTGTCATGTAACTTCCTTCCCAATCTGGGAATATCTGCCCACCCATGCTGCATATAGACGTGATTACCCCTCCTGTTCTTCCAGGAGTGAGCCAAATGGGTCTCTGCAAGACGAAACCCAGGTACTATTAACAGGACAGTTCATTCTATGGTTCACTCCAGACAGCTGGTATAGACATAAACTGTAGCTACAAAACACACCAAACCCAAGTCCACCTTTACAGCACGATCTCAGCATGATTTATACTCTCAAGCATTCCAACAAATCCTCATGCTATATGCACTGCATGCAATTTACACCACTGAATTAATCTGATGAAAACATCATCCCTGTAAGCTGCAATACAGTCCTTGTTGCTGCAGGCATTTTGAATGGAAAGAAAAATGATTGTAAAGTATCGACAATATCTAGGGCTAAATATGTGAGGTCTAGGGGAGGCAAAACAGTGTTCAGTGTGCACACTGCCAGCCTTTCCTAGAGCAGGTTAGCCTTGAGGAGTATGGCTATGAGCCACACTACATCACTTGGTCTGGGAAAGGTGCATTTGGCAAAGTAGCTGTATTGCCATGATCAAGTGGAAGACTGAAAAAGCAGAAAGAAAACTAATAATTTATTTTCACTAAATTGATTGATGTTATGTTAAAACTAACTGTGAGCCATTGTAGGGACATGAATTGAGAGACAGGATACCTCATCCCAACCTGAGTAAGCCATCTGCTTTGGTAAAAGCGAATCTCCACTAATGTTGAGTGGAACTTACATAGATTTGATCCAGACTCAGATTTTGAACTCTCTCTTCTACATACAAATGTAACAGTGTTTTGATCAAGCATGAAATGTCAACACAATACAATAAATGTGAAAGTCAGATAGGATCTAAACAGAAACACCCCCACATCCTCTCCAGTCTGTGGGGTATTTGGATCCTAGTTTTACTTCCCCTTGTTCCCCGTCTCTGAATGTTAAAAAGTCTTGTCCTCAAAGACATTCCTGCACACATGGAAATAAGATAGGCTGAGTCAGGAGTAGTGTTAGTCTCCTAGGGAATGATGTGCTAATTCAATACACTATAGCTCAAGCTCTAAAGCAAGATTAACTTATAATGTCCACTGATTTAAAAAGGGAACAGGACTAGACCTTACATTACACAAACAAAACAACTGTATACCAGCCAGCAAGTGTCTAAGTCCTCCATTAACATGTGCTGCCTCTAACTTTCCAGGAAACCTTCCCTAATGGCCCTGCCATGGCAAAACAAATGCTTAGTTTTATTCAGTCTTCCTAACTTAGTCACTGACACTATACTCCCAAGAACTGTGAGGCACATCCTTTACCTTCAGAATTCCTTGCAACATTTTCAGCAGCTAAGCATTGCATCATGAAGAAATGTAGGCAGACCTCAGGAAGATTCAAGATTTATAGCTTGTATGTAATAATGTGCTTCTGCCTATAATAGCATGTGCATAATCCTAGTCCAGTAGCTTCATGAGATACCATTATTAGAAATCAATGTTAAGGCAAATTTAAGTTAAACATAACATGCAAAAATTGAACACGAGGTATGCTGACCTTTTGAATAATGACTGGATGTATAATAGGCTCTCCTTTGCTTGAAGGCCGAATCAAGAAGTTATGCTTGAAGGTAAGTGCTAACTGAGAGAGTTAAGGATTTGAAGAAGAGATTATTGTGAAATCTTAAGCCATGTAGAATGGAAGACAAGTAAATATCATAGATTTTTCTCTGCATAACATCTATTTACCTATATAGCAACTCATTGCTTGTGCAGAATCCTAAGAGACTCTGTCTACAAACATTTACACAAATCCAGATATCGCCACAAAAATATTTCATAGAATAGTGAAACAGCTATTCATGGAGTATTGCTGTACAGGGAATTGGGGAAAAATTTGATCAAACATCATCTGTCTGACTATCATGTTGTAATTAATTTTTATCTGTTTAATGACATTTTATCCCCGACTCACTTAGGCCAACAGGCTATTTGGGCACTTCAGGCAAGCCATAAGATGTGATTACCACCTGTTATAATACAAATTAGCTTTCTTCCCAGGAGAAGAGGGATAAAAAGCGAAATTCAGTGAGCGCTGGTAGAACTGCTTCTTGGTTGAATTACTAACATATGGTGTAATGCACCTTGGCTGTCCTTTCCAGCCTGAGAGAGGTTCAGACGTTTCTGCCTGCAAATAGTCAGAACAGGCACCATACAGACACACATGAGCTCATACCCAGGGAGAGGCTGTGGCTGAGGTCAGGGCGATGTAATGGACTCCACTGCGTTGTCTCCTTGTTAATCGTGGTAAGTGGGTGGTGTTGATCAGAGCTGTGGAACAGCAATCAGGTCTAGATTATAATTCAGATAAGGTGCAACCCCATCTACTTCTTCCTGACTTTCCCCTCCCAAGCAATTAGATAGATACCAAGTCAACACTTTAGCTGAAGCTCTTGTCTAACAGCCATTTTCTAAGACAGGAACCCCTATCACCTTGGCCAGGGGCCTTCTGTAACAGCTCCCGTGTTTATTCACACGAATATTCCAGGGGACTGTGGCTAAATCCAGAAGAATTCACAGGCAGTTTTTCTATGTTTACTTGAGGACAAGAATTCACATCTGAATAACTGATCAGTAAGTGCATTCCTTTGAAGTTTTGTTTAGCACTAGTTTGACAGCTTTCCATCTGCTTCTTCCCCATTATGAAAGTTGTACAGCAGTAGTATAAATCTATCCCAAAGCTACTTTTAAAACTAACTTTAGGGTTTGGATATCCATAGGTCACACAGTCTGCCTTGCTTCAGACTGCTTGGAACTGTTAGTGCTTGTTGTTATACAACTGTCTGCTAGAACAGGAGGGAGCACAAAACAGCCACAGAGACTAAGGACTAACCAACTTTTGTTTATCACAGACTTGAACCACTGACTTACAGGTGAAAGGCTCCATATGTTAGTACTAATCCCTCTCAGCCCCTTTGACAAAATATTCCAGTAAGCTATTTTTCATGGTGTTTCTGAAATCAGCTGGATGGATCCCATGTATATCAAACGCAGCATTCTTAAGGGATTTTGCTGCAGAAAACCTTCATCACCTTGGCCTTTGACAAAGTTAACAGTGCTGAGAAGTCTACTCTGGAGTTAGTCTCTTCAGATAATAAAGATAATATGCTGTTAGAAACTAGAAGCTCTGAATGACCAAGTGAAAGAAAAGCAAGCCACTGAGTCTGGATGACAGACACACTAAAAGTCCTAATGGGACCAAAGAACAGAACAGATGAACTGCAAATGAAAATCTGGGCTTCTCTTAGGCATGACAGTTTCTGCGATTGGTAACTAGAAAATAGTTAAGTGTTACATTACCTGCTTATTTCCTAAGACCTAAAAAGCAGTGCTTATTACATCAGAATGAGAAATACTGTATTTAACATCATAGAAACACTATATAAATCAATGGCACACACTTGATTGTAATATTCTATTGACCTCCAAAAGAGCCACAGAGGACATTCCAGAGTTAAGTAATTAATGTGACTAGGGGCAGAAGGTTTCTGTATAGAGGGAGATGGAGGCTATTGAGTCAGAATAAAGATGCTGAAGAAAAATCAGAAAATGATCCAAAACCATTGCACCATTACTGAATATTGGATCACTACCATAGAGGCTGTGTAAATCTGTAGCATTGGCATCACATAACACGGACCTAATCCTATTTCTGTCACATATGTGCAGTGATTTTGAGGAATGTTAAAGTGGGGGGAAATTGTTCCAGACTAACATGAAATTGAAAAGGTAAGTTGTATTCTGAAGAGGTAAAGTCCAGTTCACATCTGGGAGAAGAGAGAAGATGAACTCTTTTCTCAGGAAAGAGTTGCTCAGGCAGCCATTGAGGCAGTCGCTAACACCAGAAATTTGGTGGCACACAGGAAGGAATTAGAAATTTCATGGAGGAAAAAAGGCTCACAGGGGCAGAGGGTGTGATAGACAGAAAATGCTATGATGTGTATTGTGCTGGGCATAACCAGCTTGTCACCAGTGGAGAGAAAGGTGGAAGGAAGTAATTTTAATCAATAGCCACTTATTTAGTATTTACTACTAAGACCTTAACAGCCTTCCTCAAGCAATTAATAGTGGTTATATATGGATACAAAATATCAGAATAGGTTTAACTAATCCCATCTGGTAATTCATATATTTTTTGAAATAAAAAATAGCTTACAGAAGACCAAATGAAGTATAATAAGGGATGAGAGAAATGCACTTGCCAAGTGAACTGCCTATGATTCCACAGGTTATTTTTCAAGAATTAAAATAAGCTAAAATTTAAGACATTTTGAGAATTTCTGAAATCAGATAAGTCAAATTCTGTGCTCAGTTACACCAGTTATTATTTTATTGTTTTCTTCTTGTTGCTTTCTCTTGTGGTACAGATATGACTGAATAGAAAATAAAACCATCCAGTGAAACTTGCATCTTGTCACACTTCTCAGTAAATGTTTTACAAAGCTTATCTTTTACAGCAAAACGAAAAGGAAGAGTCATTGCAAGATGCAATGGGAAAATAAAATCTCTTCTGGAACAGTTCACTGACAGCAGTGAAACCAATTCAGCTGTAGTTCAAATGGGAATCCTTATTAGAAATAAAAGCAGTGTTCTAGCACCCTGAAAGAAACTGTTATATATTATACTGCATCTTTGCCAGACATTCTGGGTAACCCTAACTATAGCAACAGCCCTGAATATTGTGGTCCAAATTCTCTTGTTGGTTATACATGTACAATGATTTTTAGGGCTTTAAATTGGCAAGATTTGGTCCAGAATAAGATAAAACTGATGACTTGATGATTTTGCCTTCTTCTTCACAAACCAAATTTGCTCACTGCAAAGCAGCTGCCTTTCAAATGCCTACACAGCTTAGGAGACCATACAGTAGTCTAATTCCTCACCAGTGAAGTCAGGCTGTAACCATGGCAGCTGTGAGTATAAACCTCCACTGCATGAAAAGGTCCAGGCTGATAAAGCAGATTCTGGTACAAGTACATACGTGCCTGTGTCTGTGTATACAGAAATTAAGAAAATGTATAGCTTAGGGTGGGAATGAGGGAGAGCAGAATAGCCCACCAACACCTTTACCAGAGCAACTCTGGGTAAACTGTCAGACAGATCCCAGCACTGCAGGCACCATGAAGGACACTGCTGAGGACAGGCTGGCGGGAGGGGAGCAGGTCACAGGATGAGGAGGCAGACAGAATCGGAAGGGATAATCCAGTAAAAGAACTTCACCCAGCACAGGCAGGTTCTGGCATAATAAAGTGATGTTGCCCCTCAGGGAAAAAAACCACTAATTCCACCCTGGCCTCGGTCTAAACATTACATGCATTGTACAGAGAAGAGCTCAGAAGACAGCTCTTTTGCTCAAGTCACTGGATTGACTGGGGCCCAGGAGCTAGCAGCACACATATCTGTAGAGATGGGGAAAGGGACAGTGTCCCTTTAATCATTCTAAGTCTGGCATTAGGTCAAGCTTTTCTTCATCCTTTTCCAGGGAAACTGGAGCCTTCATTCCTTCCTTTCATTACAATAAATGAATGTATGATTGATGACCCTGGAGCCTGATATCTCCCACGTGTTCAAAGATTAGCTATAGCAGTGGCTACTGCCAACACAACACATGCTGATGTGTCGCAACCCTAATCTCCAGGCTCCTTTTTAAGGGCAAGAAGCCCGTTTCCATGGCCTAGTCAGCCACCGGCCTCTTTATTGCTGTGAAGGCACAAGCACAGTGGTGATGTTGTAAAGCAGGGTCTTTAGCTACTAGGAATCAGGCAGCAGCCCACCTGTTCATCCCAGTGAGGCTACTGACTTGGGAGCAGTGACACAGGGATTTACACAATGGCAGGTGCAACCAAATACAGGCAAAATTGAGGTGAAAATCAACGAAGTAATAAAAATCCCCCTTCTTACCATCCAGGCACACTGGTACACTTTTAGAATAGGCAGTTCCTCCAGAGATTAAGTCCATTTTGAAGAGGATGCTGAATTTAAACAGAAAATAATTTTGACCTGATATTTTTTTATCTCAGACCACACAGGAACCATTATTACGATGAGTTTGCTGAAGCTGAGCCAAGATGAGCAAACATTGGTTTTTCTCATTCAGAATAATAAGTCCGGATTTGACATTTCCACCAGGGACCTTTCTGCATGGGAAGAGCTTATTTCTAGCAGGGTCTGAACCTCACAACTTTAACCATTCATCAGCTTTTCCATCTGTCCCAGAATATATACCTTGCCCAAATGTGCATTGTGATGCTGCTTTGCTCTATAGACATTAGCAGCAGGCTGTTCATCACAGCAATGTTTTCACCTGATTAAACTGATGCTCTTTGCCAGAGAAACTTGCCCATTTTTTATTCCTCGGTGTGAAATGTCCTGTGAGACTGTTGAGTCCCCTTCATGTCTGGTCTTCCCAACCCAAGTACCTGGATACACCCTCGAGTGCAGCTTAGATCTCAGACATACATATGTATGTTCATGCACTGTACAGGCACAGGAGTATTGCGTCCAGTTCTGGAGCCCCCAGCACAAGAAGGATATGAACATATTGGAGTATATCCAGAGCAGGGCTACCAAAATGATCAGGGGAATGGAGCATCTCTCGTATGAAGACAGACTGAGGGAGTTGGGGCTGTTCAGCCTGGAGAAGAGAAGGCTCTGGGGAGACCTTATAGTGACCTTCCAGTACCTGAAGGGGGCCTACAGGAAAGTAGGAGAAGGCCTATTCAAAAGGGTTTGTAACGATAGGACCAGGAGTAATGGTTTTAAGCAAGGAAAGGATAGATTTAGATTGGATATTAGAAAAAAGTCCTTTAACATGAGAATGATAGATCACTGAAATGGGCTGCCCAGAGAGGTGGTGGAGGCCCCATCCCTGGAGTCATTCAAGGTCAGGCTTGATGGGGCTCTGAGCAGCCTGACCTAGGTAGACATGTCCCTACTTGTGTAGGGAGGTTGGACCAGATGACCTCTAGTGGTCCCTTCCAGCCTAAAACATTCTATGATTCTATGAATCAGGGAAGGCAAAGAAGCCTTCTTCATCACTGGTGAGCCTGGCTTTCCCTTCCCTGCCAAAATACTGTAACTACCCACTGTTGTGCTGCAACTTCACTAAGTTTTCTGCTCAACAAGGCAGATTTAGGGAGGCAGAGACAAACAGTCATACAGTAGTACCAGAAAGATAAGTAGTAGGGCAGTCCTAGCAGAGAAACTGATTAATAAATTATTCCCTACTTTGAAGCTCAGCATGTAAAGCCATCCTCACTGTAACTGCTCACTGAAATCTCCTGATAACATCAGTGCCAGATGACACCTCAGTGAACATCATACTATTTTGCCATTTGCTTTATCATGCTCATCCTGAGGTCCAGAGCTGCCCCAGTGTGAACACACACCTTCCTGGGCTTGACTTTGTCCATCCATTTAGACTTAAATTCTGCAGATGAAGAGGAGAGTCTGAAAACTAGAAGACCACAGCAAACCACAGGATGGAATCCATCTAGCTGGCCCAAACCAGAATTACCCTTATATTCCTTATTTGCTAAGACCTATGCCTTCTGGATGACAGGAGGTACTGCAGTGACCAGCTGTCCAGCACTGTGAGGTCACCAGAAACCCCAGAGTTTTACATTAACATGATCATAGAAGTTTTAAGAGCTGAAAGTTCTGGAAATGAAACAACATATTAAATCTGAACTGCTTAGTCCCAGACATATCTCCCAGTTAACTACTTCTTGGATATTTCCTTCCTGTTCCCCTATGCACACAGGTTTTCTTTTAAGAAATCCCCTCTTCTTTGGGTCAACTTTATTTTACAATGAGAATGAAACAGGAGCACAAAGCTGGAGACTGTGTGTATCTGGAAAGATCAAACTATGAGATTTGTTTTAAGGGTTATTTGATACATAATGAATTGCAAATTCAGTAGAATATCAGCTGGAAACAACTAAGCCCTTTACCAGCAAGAGATGGGAAAGAACAGTGATGAAATGAGCCAACAATGCAGATCTCCTGGAGAGAAGGCTTCTTACACAGCAGGGCAACATAAGCAAGCATGCTATATATAGAACCGGTCCTTGGGTGAATACACAGATCTTAAAGATGACCCCAAACAGAACCCCAGTTCAGATATACAGAGAAATACATAGAATGGCTGTGTGGTTTGAAGCCTGGGCTGGAAGCCAGGGATTTCCAGTTTCTCTTTTTCCCAGTTCAGTTTGTCTGCTTATACTGACAGCCCCCAGCCTTTGTTGACACACAGGCAATGATACTGAGGCAGTTATGATCTGTAGGCAAATCGCGCACGGTTCTTTTGGTCAGATGGCTGTGCCAGAGGCCCTGGGGATCCCTGTCTCAGATGGCATGCTCCTCACAGCAGAGGCTGTGTCTTGCTTTGGGCACATGCCCCCCATTCCTGGGCAACTGACCTTCCAAAGTGTGCAGCCACTAAACATTACTGCACTCCCCTGTAGTGTGCTCTCCTGCCCGGTACCAAACAGTAGTACAATCCCCAACAAGGAGGAGCATCAGAATGTAAAGTATTAACCTTTTAGACTGAAAAGAAGACAAGTATTTTTTAATAACTCAGCTATAGGCCTTTAGTTATGGACCTTTTTCTATGTTTATGACCTAAAATCTCCCCCTACATTCTGATGTACCATTTTGCAATAAAAATATTAGATACTTATATCTACACTAGATCATTGAGGACTGAGAAAGAATGTATAGGAGTGATTTATTTACGTAATGAGTGTTCTAACATTGACCCAAAATATTTGCTTACTTTCTTGGTGTGGAAGAAGGACTGAATTCTGTTTTAGAAGCAATGAAGTTGCTAATGGGGAAAGATATAAAATATGCTTCTTGGCAATATAGTTGTTCCATAGAATAGAAATGCTTTTGGAGTCAGTTCTGCGCTTTATAAATTTATGATTCATTCTAGACAACAATTCCTAAAAATTACAATATTGTGACAAATTGGTGAATATTGAGCCAGATGCTAGGCTTCTTAAGCAATTTTTCCCACAGTCTTTCTCTAGGCTTCATTAAGAAAAAGTTAAGATGACTTTCAGAATCTGTTATTTCTTAATAAACAATACACAAGCATAGCAGGCTTCAAAAGTAGAGATTTGCTGTCATATAATATACTTCAGCTTCAGGAATAATTGAATTTGGGAGAAGACATGCTTGCACTAGTTTATATATTTTGTTCTCTGGATCTTATAGGCCAAATTATCTGCCATGTCTCTTTGAGAGCTGAAAGAAGTTGGGTCCAATTTACACCTTTAAAGATCTCTTGAAATGTTTTTCATCTGATTTATTCAAGTTTGAACAAAATTTAGTCTGCCAGTTCTGAGACAGAAGCACATAACTCTCGAGACAAGGACTAGGTAAATGCTATAATCTACCTTTCCTTGGGGCAGATGTATTTTTCCAAAATTATTTGATTTACTTTGCACCGAAATTGTAAAACAAACAAAAAAATAACTTTTCTTCATTCCTCTCACTTCAGTAAACTTAATTTCCCCTCTATGAAAGGTCTTCTGTGCAAACCCCTGTATAAGAGATAGCATTGCTGATTATACAAATAAAGACTGCTTACTTTCTGTCTCTCCTTTATAAAGGCATTACTTTGGACCTTTTTTCTCTTCTCAGTTGCAAAAAAATTGTAGGAAAATAATTATCTTTGAGATTTCCATCAGGTCCAAAAGTTTACTAGATGAAACTGAAAAACAGGGTTAGGAAAGATAGCCTACTAACTAACTCAGCTTCAAGAAAATACAACCACCAAACAATCTCCTTTTACTTCATATTAAGAAAACATGATAGCAGAGAGAATTTCTCTGAGGACATTCATGTGAGTGAGGGTAGGTTAGAAGATTAATCACAGCACACACATAACAGCCAATTTTTAAGCACAGGGAATAAGATGATGAGGACCTCCATGATCCCTGCTGCATTTCTATAATTTCTCACATGGACACATACTGTTGATATTAAGCTCAAAATCAGCATTCTTCTTCACAGACTTGTCTTATTCAGCTAAAGATTTTTTAAAGAGCTTAGCAATTTAACTTTAAATATTTCATCCAAGGCCAAAGTTCACAATGAAGGTCTCATCCTTGGTGCTGTAATTTCTTCATGATTTCAAAACAAAAATACTTCAATTTATTTCAGTGCAAATAAAGGCAATGAAACCTAAGGATGTGGTGATGCTTTCTTGCATAACTCAAAACTAGCTTCACTTTTTCATTCCAAATGAAATATTTCAAGCCACTGGAATGTATTGTAGTCTGGTTCTTTTGTGCATTTGGGATTAAAAATAGACAAGATACTTCATTTTTAAAATAGTGTTCTACACTGTAAAGCTAATTTTTTCCTCCTAATAAAAAGTTAATTAAAGTGTGTTGGATACAGTTGGATTCATTTCATAATGCAGAAGAGCACGTGAAGCACAGCTCTACCACAAAACCCCCTCAATTCTCCATGTTCCTTTTTTTTTTTTCTTTTCCTTTTGGCTTGGTTTGCTTTAGCAAGGGAAATTTCATCATATGAAATGTGCAACAGGATAAATCTTGCACTCAGTCCTCCCCATCCAGCCACATTCACTTCAAAGAAGTGACCCCATTCCACAAGGATGTTCCTTTCAGGCAAGCCAACCTTCTGCTTTGTCACAATCACACTAGAAAACTGGGTGATGAAGCCTAGAGCTGCACTCTGATCTCATACAATTTGTTGCTTTGAGATATTCAAGACAGCTGTCTTATGCTCCCAAAAAACTGACTTGGCAGAGAAGGAGACATTACATACCTCTGCCACCTCCCAGGCTGACTCTCTCCCACTGACCTGACTCACAGAAAAACTCCCCAACGGAGGGAAGTGCAGCCCAAAGTCCATTCAACTCACGGCTGCTGTCAAATATGTCATGAAATATGCTTGACATCACTTGCAACCCGCATGCTCTATCTAAGGGTGGATAGCCACATAGCAACAATTTCACTGAATGCACCAACCAAACTCTCCACTAGTATGTGCAAAAGAGCTTTTTGCAGTATCAAATCCATCACCTAACAGCAAAAATTGAGGAGCCCCAGTGAAGAGCACAGAGAAATGTGTATGCAAGAGAAAGAAAATGTCTGCCTTATTTGACATGTATCAGCATTAGTCTCATAACTGAACCATCACAGTAGCCCAGCGAACAGTCTGTTGCACACTCACAGTGTCGTCTCCATGTTTTCACCCTCAGATATCAAAGCAACTTACAAGGAGAAGGGAAAGTCTTTCTAAGAGATCAAGATATTTTACAGAGGAGGAAACTCATGCTGAGATAACACAAACAAGGTGAGCAATTTAGACAGCAACATAGTGAGACAGTTCTGAGCAGCTGGCAAATCTCTGGAAGAGCAGTATTATCTCCTAATTGTTTTGAAATTAGAAGAAGGAAAACAGAAGAAAGTTCTTTTGTTCTTGTTTTTTTTTTCTCAGTTAACTCATCATAGGTCAACCTGTGCTTTCAGCAATGAAAAAGAAGAAGAAAAGAGAAAGATCATCTGGTTCTTCATCAGCTGTGGAGTACATACTCTACCAGTTACTGTCATTTCCTAACTCTTCAAAGGATTTAGTACTCTCTTATTCACCCCATCCAAAACAGAACAATAAGGCCTGTAGAGATGAAAATTATTCAACTACATAGTACAGTTTCCTCAATAAAAACCAGCTGTTACTGCACAAAACAACAGCAGAGCCTTGGACTAGCATGCCATTTGCAGTCCTGTGCTCTCAGTAGTAAGAACCATATTGCTTTATTTAAGCTGAATGAAACTCAGCATGAGCCATGAGATGAGAAAAATAGATAATTAAGATACAGCCCCCTGCAACCTTCTAGATCTGTTTTGCTGAGTTTTAATTCCAATGTGAGCAGTTTCACAGATTTAATAAGAAAATGACACAACATTACTGCTAGAGAGAGGCAGCTGACATAAAACATTTCAAGGTGCCTTGGACAAAGGCCAGTCAAAAACTCTGTCTTTCATAAACACCATAAATGCAAGTTTCATAATTTTTATGGAGCAAGACTGAGCATTTTAATTAAATCCTGTGATATAGATACCACTTTGTTTGTCCCAGCCTTAAAAATAAGCTACTAACATCTGATCAGAAGCCATTAATCTTACAAACATCTACTGGCAAGTTATCTCACCAAATATGAAAATAAGGCTTGGCCTCTCTCACCACTTTTTTCTAAGACTATCTCACAACAGTTTCATTTCTGCAAGAACACATGTGCTTTTAGTCATCTATTTATTCATATCCTCAAATATGCTAGGTGGGCCAGTTGGCTAGAAGATCCTAAACTAAATGACAGTGTGAATGACCCAACAACCTTGTTTTTCTTATATACACCTTCTTCACAGAGACATTTTCACATTTCTTCTTTAAAATAACTGTGTCTTTGCTGGGGAGAAAAAAGCAAACAAATAAACAAAATAATGTTCCAGATAGCTGAAGGGAGAGTTGAAGCACTATGGGCTGGGAAAGGTTATCTAAACCCTGAAGAGAAACATCATTTTTAATGGAAGATTAATGGAGGCCAAGCAAACTCATCTGGAACACAGAGATGAAAAACATAGGACAATTTGAGTAAACAGTGATGTTGTCAAGTGGCCAGGTGAGATGCACAAAGTGTCATTCCAAGGCCACAGGTAGTCATGAGATGAATAAATCCAAATGGAACTTGAGGGTCACTTATCCTTGTCTCAGCAGCAAGAGAATTAATGCAAGGAGAGAATATTACAAAAGTGTTTTGTGTGTAGCCACTCAGCCACTAATTACAGATGAGGCTATTGCTTCCAAAAACAGCTAGCTACAGTGCCCTGCTGTGACTGGCAAAGGAGAGCGCTTGTTCTGCAGATGTAATGGTTGCAGCTTGGTATCATGATGTCAACACTTAGGCTTCCTCTGAGCAGAAGGCCAGCCTCCTGCTCATGAGAGATAGTTCAGTCCTCTTTTCAGAAGCTACAAGAAATCACCTCTACTGTTGGGACCAGACCAGACTCTGACCTGAGTGGCTGCATTCCACCTTCTGTGGGTAGTCTGGCTTCTGGTCCCTATTAATCCAAATCACCACTGTTTGGGACTCAGATGAAAGGTTTCATTTTCTTCTCATCTTTGCTATGAGATGTAGGGTTAGTTTGGTGTCACAAAACCTCATTAGTTTTGGTTTTGTTCCACTAGTTCGGACATGGGATGCCTCATACCAGTATTCCTTTGTAACTAAACCTCAGTGATTGGATGGGTAAGATGGTAAAATTCCAATTTTAGATAATTTATGTTTATAAAACACAGATGAAACTGGCAATGGTCTTCTACCTTAAATGATGCTAATTTTTGCTACTGAAGTGGTAGATCATGTCAAAAAGAGCTTGAAGATCTCACATTTGTGATGTTCTGAAATGGGAGCTATATAGTCTTTGGTTTTTACATTAACTTTACCAGGCTTTTCAAACAGCAGAGTATAATGATTAGTTCCTTTTCTTTTCCTGTATAAAAAAATACTTCAGTGATGTATTCTTTGCAACTTGTTGCAATCTTATCTCTGAGTAAGATCACTCAGAAGAAACTCATCAAGATTTGATTATCCATTAAAAAGCGGAAGACTTTATAATAGCAAAGACAAGAAATGAGGATCAGAATTCTCCTGAGGCAGAATTTCAGTGTAGTCAGCAGAATTATGGCACAAAGCTGTTCCTTTTTTAGAAAAGTTGCTTTATATTCAGTAAGATGCTTCCTAGCACATCCAGTGAAAAAGTTATTTTTTGATGGGTTTTAACCAGTGGAGAAATCATCTTTCTTGTGGCAGGTCCTCAGGACTTTGGTCAGCCACAGTTTCACAACCAAAACTACCCTATGGTTTATGATATAAATACCAAGCTTTAAAAAAAGAAAAGCAGAGACAAGCTCTAGAAGCAGGGCTTGTCTTTTCTATAAATATTCTTCTAAGTACAGTGCAGTTATTTCTAATACACAGAAGGCAGATTTCAATAAATATGTCTAGGAACTAGCAAATCATCAGACCAAATGTTTTTAAAAATCGTTCCCTGGCAAAATTTTGTTTTTGTCATTCCCTTTGGATATTAAAAAATTACCTCCAGCTTCTCAGAGGAAATTTCTCTACTTCCTGACAAGTTCTTTCACAACATTGTGGATGCAGGGTACCACAGAAATGTCTAAAAATATTCAGATGCATTTAGCATGTATGGACAGGTTTTCATGCGTAGGGCTCAACATGTTCAGCAACAGAAGGAAGGAACAGATTTTCACCATCCAGGCAGGAAAGATTCTTATCAAACAGAAGATTTTTGTATTAAGACAACAGCTTTTACTGCAGCTAGCTCATACCTCCACTGCTGAACAGTACTGCTTGTGACAGCAGGCTTGTTTGTGTAGCAAGACACTGTTGACCATGGGCAAGGGCACTGAAATCTAGCCAAGTGTAACTTGGCTGACACAAGTCTGTAGCAAAGCCAAGTGGATGGGTTCTTGAGATTGGAATTTGGTGAATATGCAAGTAGCTGTTGAACTAAGAGAGCTGTTAAATAGAAAGAACAGATTAGACTGTGATGTCAGGGCTGAGACATCTCACTGTAACAGAGAAATTAAGTAGACTACAGTGAATATGAAAAGCAACAGCTTAAAACCTACTAAAATGAAATTATTTCCTCACATAGAATCATAAAATGGTTTGCGTTGGAAAGGACCTTAAAGATCTGCTTTTGTGCCTGCAGAGCCAGGTTTGGTGAATCTTTGGACCTAGCTAGATTCCTGTTGAAGGAGTTAGGAACATAGATAAAAGCATTTTTCAGTGCAACTCCTTTTCTTACAGAAATTGTTTAACTGGGGAAAGGAATAGTGAAAACTACCCATATGTTTCTTCCAGTAGAAATACCTTCTTAATGCCTCACCTATTCACCACAAGTACACAGCTCTCTTTTGGTTTCTGTCTCTGTTTACCATACCAATCTTATATACTGTTTCCTCAGCTGCAGCAACACCAGGTTTTTCCCAGCACTGGGAAACTGAATAGGATAAATTCCTTATCTTCAGTGATTGACCTGGCTGAATTACAGCTACGCTGGTACTAGATGAAACCCTGGGTCATGATACAGAATTGTTCAGCCAGCATACTTTGACAAGAAGCATGCAATCTCTATATATCACATCAATTCTAGTTCACAATCTTTTAAACTTTATCTCCTACAAGTGACAGCAAGAATTATCACTTTATCTGCCCAGACTTGATATTCTTATCCACCCTCCAGAAAGACATTGTCATCAAAAGTCATCCAAAGAGTAAAAAGAGAACTGCAGGAAATATTTATTAACTTCTCTGGAATGTAAAGCATTGAACTGCCTAACATTGCTTTAGCTCACTGACATTATTTATCTTCAACTGGGGCCAATATAGTTTCATGGAATATTTGGAAGGGAGTTGTCATTTATAAGATTATTCACTGTAAGCTACAGAGAGACTCTAAATGATAAACTGTGGTGATGGAATTATACTGATTTATCCTGTTTTATCCCAACAGGCTGATAAAATAAAGTTCATTGGATAGTATAGTTCTCAGACAGTCAGGTGCTCACTTCCAAGTCTTCATTTCCAGATTTTCACAAGAGGAGCCTTCTTCAGATGAAGTATAATGTCCCTAATATTTGAGAGCCACTAGCTTGTTACAGTTAGAAGCTAGAATAGAGGGTGACCACACTGAACTAACTCATGAGCTGCACGGGGTACTGCTTTAACAGCACAAAATGGAGGAGTTAGATCAGTTCAGGCAACAGAGAAGGCATGTGGCAGATGAGCCTGCTAGAATTAAATATGTCAGTCTACTGTATAGACATGGGTAGAACTCAGGACCAAATCAATGATGAAGTAAAGGTATCACACTAGCAATTGCCACTATTCTTCCTCTGTAAAATGGACAAGTGCCCCATAGACTGAAGAGCTAGCCAGTGCCAGATGCTGGAGGGGACAAGAGATTGGTGCTAGACAAGGAGGGGGTTTTTTTCTTGCATAGTATTTCCTTTAGATCAATCATTTTCTTATTCATGTCAGGCAAGTTTAGTCCAGTGATATATTTGGAGTTGAAAGGCTGTGGCTTTTGTCTCCATTGTCTCAGTTTTGGCACATAGGGATAATGAATTTCACTAACCAACAGTACATGTATTCATTGGCATTGTTTGCTGTTGATGATGGGAGTCAACCTGATTTTTTTATGCTCCTTTTTTGGAAACTTTCAAACAAGGATGAGGAAAAGAAGCTGACTCTCAGTGGGCATTTTAAAAATCATTCCTTTCCCCCACACCCAAAATAAACAGAAGAAAAATTATACTTTGCCTAAGTCCTCAAACAGCTTTGAGTTTGCTCAGACGTTATGAAGTAACTTCATCATAACAGAAGTAGAATTAGTTTATATTCTTTCCTTTTTTTCTAAGGCATTGAAAATATTAACATTGGCTCTGCCTGGGTAGCATTTACTGTCAGTACCTCATCATTTGAACCAAGTGCAATGCTTACTTTAAAAGCAGGCTACAGTGTGAAAAGTGGCTTGGTAAAAGTGATATTTGGGTATTTTATGTTCACTCTTGTTTATCCCTCACAGAAAAGATAAGGGTAGAGGCAGTTTATTCTTAATTTTTTAGCTTCCAGTGTTCTGGTATTAAAAATATTGGAAATTCTACCAGAAACAAACTAGGAGAGATCAGTTGCTAGCCTGATGAATAAGGCAAGCAAGTGCTAACTCATCTTCCTGTAGCAGGATGTCACTATAAGAAAAAGTTCTTAGTAACTCAATTTTCTCCTCATCATCTCAAAATCTGCAAACACACGAAACCTCAAATTTTGCCAGTGTCACCTTCTCCAGTTAACTGACATTTAAAAGGATATCTTTTAATCAGCTTTAGCAGTGCTGCCTTTCACTTTTACTCATCATCTTTTTGCTTGACAGAGGAAATCAGGACAAGCAGCCTTCATCCTGTGTGCTGCATGATACTGTATGTAAAGTAGCTTTATACCCACATTAGGGTCCTATTTGACTCCACAGCTTTATGGAGAAAAAGAGAACATGCAAGGCTTCAGATGAAAGGGTTGCCCACCCACCCACCACTAAACAAACTAAGAAGTAAGGAAAAGATACAAGGCCTTTTTTCTCCTTACCACCACCGCAACACACACATCTCACCAGCAAAAAGCACAGCAGGCACAAACAACCTCAGTATAAGAGGGTTCAGCTAGAGGCTTTTATTTCATTAGTTGTGAAGAAGAGGGCTACTTGCAAGTATTTGAAGATGGGCAGATCAATCTCAAAGATCATGGTCATTGCTTCCTTCTGCTGGGTAAAGTATCAAAGAAAAAGGAAGTTAATCTGGAACAAAAATATTTGGTGGCTATGCTTCCTGAAATAACTTATTTACCTAAAAGAGCACTGTTAAATATTTTTAAGGTAGCACCAGCTAATTAAACAATTAAAGGTTGCAGAACTTGCCCTGAATATAGGGTCAGGTGCTGAAAGGCTCTTTTGTAAATGAGGTAAACTGCTGTGGCTAGAGAGAAAGCAAACTACATGCATGATCACAAGCCCTCAAAAACCAGTCCCACGTAAAGGATTTTTAGAAAAGCACAAGAGAAAAAAACCAAAAAACAGGGAGCCATTCAGTTTTCAAATCACCCAGGAACAAATTTCTTGCTTTTGAAACACTTTTTTTCTTGCCAATAGCAACAAGATGAAAACAAAAGGGCTCTTTAAAACAGTTATTTTAGATCTGCATAGTGCAGACCCACCATCCTAGGTGAGATCAAAAGCATAACTTCACATGATACTTCTTCCTCCAGGTGGCTGGAAAACAGAATGAGAAAACCCAAGACCAAGTTACACAACTTGAGAAGGACAGCTGCGATCTCTTAAAATGACAGTCAGAAACAGCCCATTTTGTAGCCTAGTTTGGATGGTAGAGAGAAGAGGAAGAGAAAGAGAAGTCAACAACCACCTGAACTCTTAAATGAGTCTAGTTGTCCATGCTTTAGCACTCTGCTTAAATGGAGGACCCTGGAGGCAGTTGACAGGAAATGTTCAACAAATACAAGTGTTGGGCCAGGATAACTGGGCATTCTGCTGGAAAGAATGTAAAGCCAAAACAAAGCAGCTGTATTGACAGGACTCACCTATACACAAGGGTGACAACTACAGATGTCCTATCACCCCATGGCAGCAGGAATTAAGACTGTAAATGAAGTGTTTTTCTTTTGCCACAAACAACTTCAAAGTATTTCCGATCTGAATAAATTATCAAAGGAGCACGCACTATTCATGCACCATAATTATTATTAAAATATTTTATATCTAGATCACCCAAACTCTTTAAGTACTTTAATGAGATCTTGAGAGTGCAATTAAAAAAGAAAAAAAAAAAGGTACGTTGCCTACCTTTTCAAAGACAGGTCATTTTGTACTTGAAAATCATATTTTTTAGCTTTGAAAATTACATTTTGAAGCAATTTTTCCTGTAATGTGAGTCAGGAACACTTGAAAGCAACTCTTTCCAAGTTCTTACAAGAACATAGGGGTTTTCCAGCAAACCAAAATACTTAAATCAGGTCTGCTCTGGAGATGATGCAGTTCCCTTCCAACACCCATCATTCATACCACCCTTTTCAACAAGGCCATCCTCAGAGAAGAGGACGCTCTCCTTCATATTTATGAAAGATCCTATCGAAATAAAGGGTTCTAGTACCAGCTGTTTCTAAAGCATAACAGCCTTGCCTATCACTGATTTGCTTATCTAAGCATGTCCTGTGCTTTCTAGGACTATAACTGAGCCCCTGTATGGCAGTCGCATGCCTTCTTTCTGTGCAGCTCACTGCATAGAGTTCTTTCTGCAGGGTCTTTTGTGCTGGACCTTGAAATCCTGTCCACTATGCCCAAATGCTAATAATCCCATGGTGTTTTTCAGAGTTATTGGGGTTGTCCTTAAACAAAATCCCACTTCATTTTCCCTTTTTAGGCAGAAAGCCCAGAGCTAATTGGATGCATTCTCTCTCTTCTTCAGTGACTAAATGTAATGCTGATGTGTGCATATAATGTGGGAATCACGTTAATCATAGGCACACAGATTTCAAAGCCAAGAGTGCTGGTTGTGATGACCTGGTCTGATCTGCAGTGTAATACCAGGCATAGAATTTCTGCCAATGATTCCTGCCTCAAGCCCATGATTTTGCACCTCAGTTCCCATCTGTATAAACCAAGTTACAAGCTTCCAGACACAGGGTTTGTTATGCCTCTCTCTGCTGCATAAAAGAGTTCTTTGTTCCCAGAAACCTTCTACCACACTAAAGTCTTGTGGATTCTGACCAAGCCACCTCTTCATCTTCTCTTTGCTAAAATGAATAGATTAAGCCTCTTATATCTCTACCCTCAAGGTAAGGTTTCCAGGCTTTGAATTATTCTATAAAAAGATCACATAGACCTACGCTCTTGGTATCTCACAAAAATCTTAAAGATATGAGGTTCCCGCAGTACGGGCTCTTCAAAGGTCACACAGTTAATCATTCAGAAGTCAGTCATTTCAGCCCTTCAGTTGGATCCACAGCCTTTGCTTTGTCCCTGAGCATGTGTTTTCAGTAATGTCATCACCTGATATTTCTCAGTTTATCCAAAAGAATATCCCTGTGCACAAAATAAGTTTTAAAGGGATCTTACCAGCTGCATATGATCAGGGCTGTGGGTCCATGTTCAGAGTAAGGGCTCAGAAACTTCATATGCATTCATAAACACGGGGCTCAAACCAAAAGTGGTAATCAGTAAGAAAGATTTAATCAATTAATTGGGGTATCACACACAGTCTTGGGTGTTCTGGTTTAGAATTAGACTTTTAGTTTGGTCTCTTATTGCTGACTTGGTCCTTTAAAAAGCAAACTTGGCTAAAAGAGCTCCTCCCAGTACTTCCTGTTATGACCTGCCATACTTGTATGCACATCAAATGTCAGCTCACCAAATGTGCTGTTCCTATAATTACTAGCAAAAACTCATGTAATCCTTCTCAAACTAGCCCTAATTTTCATGGCAATATTCCCAGGTTTTGCAGCAATATGATGTGACAGAGAGATCTCAAGTAGTTCACAAATATTGAAAAGCACTAATGTTGTCAAAGGATTAATCTGGAAATTAACAAACAATGCAGAATCCCCTTTGCTCTAGTATTTAAGATCTATCTTGGATAGATATGTACAGATATATGTACACACAATTCCAGTTTTCAAAGTCATTGATTGTAAGAGAGCAAGTGAGACTTTAAAAGTTTAAGAGATGTTTAAGTGCCATGTAAGTCCTTTAAGATGTCTTAAGTTATTAAGCAAACCATAAGAGGTACATGATATCACAGGGAAACCATCAACAGAACTGTTATCTAAATGGCTCTAATATAGCTAATGAGAACTGAAAGCTCACTTTAGAGAATAAATTTCCAGTGTTTGTTTTTCAATGTTTTTTTCAGGTTTTTTAATTTGCCAATTTCAATCATCATTTCTTTTTTTTTTAATAAGTGAAAAGGTTATTCATCCAAAACCCCTTTGCAATACACAGCTGGTTTTACCAGTTTACATTTACCATTTTGTATTTTAAAAAACTAGAAGCAGGAGGAGGAAGGAGCTTGACAAATACAGCAAGCAAAACACTATCAGAATTTTTCAATAAAAGACATTTTCCAAAACCAACTCTTTCAACAAAACATATTTGTGAAAAGTACTGCTCATTCTTCCTTTTATGATTGAAAATCCAACAGGCATAAATACAGCAAGTCATACATTTTTAAGCTGTTATTTTGGGCTATCTGCAGGGTCTGAAATTGTTTTAAGATTATTTTCACAGACAGTAAGACTAGACACGTCTCTTTTTCTTTTCTATAAATGCTGGGAGTCCTGAGCTCCATTCAGTGGAATAGATGGTCTAAATCTTTGACATACATTTGGCACTATTAGTATTTACTCTAAGTGTAAAATTACTTTTTTTCTTGCAAAAGTCTGAGATGCACAATCCTTTGCCCAGCTTCATACAGAGTGTGATGTAATGCCTCTATCCACTGTTCAAGAAGAAACCTAGGAACCAGAGAGCTGCTTTTTCAGCAGAGTTGAGTCGGTGTTTTCATTTTCAACATGCTTTGCACTAAACATCACTAAAGCCCTTTCGCTAATTCTGATCTTGTGATTTCTGCCACTGACAAGTAGAAGCAGAACCCAGCAGAGCAAAGTGATGTAGCATTAGGGTATTGTTTCAAAAGCAACATCTAAATGTGACGGCTGCTCCATTGTCTGGCTCTTCAAACCCAGCCTAGGATTTTTCCTTATGGGACAGTGCTCCAGCAAAATAAATAAATGGGCTGTAGTCTAAACTCCAAAGCCCTCTATAAGATGTTATTGTGGTCTAGGCTCAGCAATAATAGAAGAGACATCACATTACAGCAGATGTGCACTTCTGCACTTTTGGAAAGATCAAAGCTTGCCTTGTCTGCAATAACTTTGGATAGATGCAAGATGGCTTGAGCCAGCATGGTCTAAAACACAGTAGGGGGAAATGTCATCAACATCCTATTGGCTAATTTAAATCCTGAATTCTTCATATTGCTTCACCGACTGAAAAGCCTGGATAACAGCATAGTTGCATGGCAGCTGGCAAGTACCTCAACGGTGGGGGGAAACTGCAAATGAAAGAGGAAGTATCATACAAGGGCTTATACCTCTGGGGTGCTCTGGAAAACAGAGAGGTCATACTTTCAGTTTGAAATGCTTTAAAATAGCTTAATTACCAGAAGGCACGTTCCCCACATTTTCTATACATCAGCCTCAAAACTAAACAACCCACAAAATCTTGACTATTGTCTTACAAAACGGCCTTTGGAAGGGGCAGTCCAAACCAAGTGGAGCAGCCGTCACCAGCTACGAGACATTCTTCTATGGAAATCACTGTACAAGTCACTGGTCCTGATTCGCCATTACCTCCAAACAATGCCTACATACATTGAGATAGGGAGTCTGATGTTTCCCTCATCTTCTTTGCTTGTTCTGCCACTGGTTCTGACAGCAATTGAGTGAGATGGAGGTTTATACTAACTTTATCCTGTCCTGGGGGTGAAATCCAGGTCATGCCTGGAGGTTTTTCAAAAACAACCCTTAACATCTGAATTGGCTCAGCTTGAGGATACTGGCTTATGGACATGGCAATGTTTCAAGTGTGCAGTGCACACATACCCCAAGCAGACATTTCCCCCCTGAAAGGACAGTCCCAGTGCTTGCTGGGCTACAGCACTCCCACAAGAGTTGCAGCCCCAGGATGGTCAGTGCCCAGGACACTGGGAGCATCACAGCCCCAGGCTAAGGAGCTGGGGGCTGCAAGGCAGCCTGTGGGCTGGCTGCATGGCTGCAGGTGGGAAGAAAGGAGGTCCTGGAAGGGGTTCCTGCATGCTACCAGCTTCCCTACACATGATGATGTGTGTGCTGTAAATCTGGATGTTAATGCAGGAGCAGCTTGTGCTCCTAAACAGACAGAGCTGGGACTCAACCTTTTCTTCCTCACTAGGGACAGCAATACTTCTGGAAAGTCAAGCACAGGATGATTGTGGCTAGCTCAAAGACACTGAGTAGTTAAACAGGACACATGATATAACCCTCACTTCTGCTCATTTTGCTTCCAATCCTTTGTTCAAGGTAAGGGGCCGATCTCATACAGCCTTAGAGAGTGCTGGTCCTGCCTCATTGGGCAGCTAACTCAGGTTAGCTGACACATGGGATCTGGTTGCATCATATGCCTTCAGCCAACTCCTTTCAAGACAGACCAATTACACTAGTTCAAAGACACAAAAATTAGTATGTAGCACAGTGTATTCTTCCAAAGTACGAGATCCTACAGCTGACCTGCTGCTCCCTGGTGAATACTTACAAAATATCAAATGTGTTCCTTGTGCAGCATTAGATAATCAGCCACAGCCCCTTCAACTGAAACACACTGTACCTTCCATATTTCAGTCATTCTGCCCTAGATTAGAGATAATATTTTGTCCAGCTCAACACACCAAATATCCTAGTCTTGCTTTAATGCTTAACTGCAGACATAGATAGAACTGTTTGTGGAAGAGTGAATAATTATTATTATTATTACATGTACTAATTCTCCTGTAGCATCCTTTGGAGTTCCAGTGACAGAAAAGAGCCTTGACATGCTAAATAACATATAAAACCAGAGCTAAATGGTGAGCTTTGCTCCTCTTAAAAAAAAAGTGAATAAATCACCTTTGTTGTAGTACAGTTATAGAACTACTGTAGAATGTTAAGGGGTACAATAACCTAGTGTTCTGAATGTGGCAATATGAAATGGCTTGAGGATGACACAGGAAAACACTTAGTGGCGGGGGAAATGGGAGAAGATTAAAAGACAGCTGATTGCATGCAGATTAAACTAGTCAAGACTAAACAGAATTTGTATTGGTGGTGATACACAAAAGTGACTGTGGAAATGCAGTGAAATTCCGGAATCCTCTTTCCCTAGTTTTCATCTATCCAGCCTTCTCATGAACTTCCTAAGAGCAATAATTCCACAAGTTCCTAGGCAGCCATTGCTTAGCTATCCTCATAGCTAGAAAGAGTTTTGGGGTTTTTTTCTTCATTTCTGAAAGATCTAACACAAGCCTTCTTTGCTGAACTCAGGCCAATTATTTATTGCCTTACACCATCTTAACTTGTAGAATTGATCATTGTCCTATCTGTAACACCCTTAGAAATGTCTGAAGACTATCGTATTTCCCACCTCTGCTCCTGCCATGTTCTCTTTCCTAGACTAAACAAAACTGAATCTCTCAGCCTTTACTCACAGTTAATATTTTCTAAGCCTCTTATCACTCTTGTTGTTCCAATAGTGACTCTTTAACATTCGCCTGACATCTTACTGACAGTGCAGTACATCCAACAGAGAAGTCTGATAGAGTGTGAAATACATCTACAAAGAAGGGAGAGCACTTGTACTGTAAGAAATACAACAAATTAAATAGCAGTAGAGTAGTAGAAGAGAAATGGATTAGGTGAGACCAAATACATTGTTTCTATCTTTGGTTCTTCTGGAATGGAAGCAGATGGAAGAGGCTGCAGCACTGACTCTTTCATCGTCTCATGCTTTCACAAAAAAGTTATTAATATGACAGCCCTTTCCCTGTCTCTGGAGAGTAGTCAGTGCCTGATCAGTGGAAAAGCTGGAGTAGAGGAGCCTAGGGCCCATAAGCTTTAGTGGCACTAAAATGCTTTTGCCCAATGCTGATGAAGAAGCAGCATGACGTCAGATCACAGGCACCCTGTGAAGCAAGGGTATAGCAAAAAAACCATGTCCATCCTGTGCAAAGGAATATGGTGGAGAAGCCCTTCAAGCTGGTGTCTGCTGTGCTGGCTCTGGAGGAGGAGGCAGTACTGTTGTATCACACAACTTTGTTTCAAAAAACCCAAAAAACCCCCATCTGTCATGCCATCTTTTAGGTCCACAGAGGATGCTCCTTGTGCAGCTTTCCAGACTGATTTGGTTTATTATTTTTTGCAGGTGATGGGTTTGGAGGGTAGGGTGAATCAGAAAAGCTTCTTGCGGAATGGAGGCCCTGTGGCATGTTTATCAGTCAGTACAAAGCCCATTAAAATCCCTTATTTTTTCCTGGGCTCTGAGGTGAGTTTTGTTTGGCACTGTCTCATGCAGTGATGGAGCCCAGCTGCAGAAGTAGCCTACTCCTTTCCCTCAATTTCCCCTCCCAGAAAAATCACAAGGATGCATCCAGCTGGGCCCCATTCTGTTGTGGGAGTTTATTGGGTCCCTTGCTGGGGCCATCTATCACAGCATCAGCTTTTGGGATCAAAGCCTGAGAATCTTTCACAGAACAAGCTGGAAAAGTGTGAGAAATGGCGAGTTTGGGGGAAGGAAGACATGGTGGTTTTTCTCTAAAGGAAAGTTTGAGCCCACAGTTTGTTTATAATTTGATTTTATTCAACCTTTACTATGAGAAATAAGGAAGGGGGAAACCATGATTGTCTGAAATAAGCTCAGATCCAAATTATGCTGTTGAGAAAAGGAAAAATAGCCAGAATAGCCACATGCACAAACAAGACAGCTGATTCCACCAATTCTTTACTTGGCCACATCACTCCTCACCCTGTACACCTCAATTACTGCCTCACCCACTTCAAGCTAGGGATTATGCTGTGCTGCTTCCCCAGCACTTTCATGGGCTCACAGCCAGCTTCTCTGCTCCTGTTTCTTTAATCACTTACACCAATGCCAAGAGTGACTAGAAAAATATCAGGTCAAAAGACAGAGCTTCAGCTATTTGAAATCAGATAACCACCATCCACATTAGTGAGGGGCTCTCCTTACTTCACACCACTTTATAGGTTAAGATACAGGGAAGAGAGCTCTGTGATTCTTCTCTAAAGCTACCTCAGTTTCTCTAGACATGTACCTGCACTTTCCTGATTTCTCAATTTATATATAAATTTATAAAATATATTTTCAATTTATTTCTCAATACCCTTTTTCTCACTGACTCCTCTCTGCAGCTTCTGTCATCTCCAGGAGCATTTGTAAGATGCCTTCTGCCTCCTCAAATCTTCACCCCATGGAAGACTCTTTCTCAGTGTCTCTTCTTCCATGTGTATGCGTCAGGGGGAAGAGGGTGTTCTTCAGGTTCTCTTCCTGCTTTGAACTCACTCTGTAGAGAATTTCAGACCTATCATTTGAAGGGGAAAAAAAAAAATTATCTGTGCAGTAGAAGACTGCATGGTAAGTAACCTGTTGTGGCCCAGTCTCCATTGCTAACCTAGATCCCTTGTAAAAGATTTAAAAAAAAAAAAAAAAAAAGAAAAACAAAAAGGGAGGGGTGAAGGGATTAATTTAAATCAGAACTTAAGTAATAATACTATCACAAAATAGATATGTCTATTCTTCTGGAATCTTTGTTCTTAAGCATTTACAGATGGAAAATATGGACATCTTTCTGCATATTACTTTTCCCAGTGCATTTTACTTGGCAGCTCAGAAACCTTATAGCAGGAAAATGGCTGTAGAATTTCAGGGATCAGTTCAAAGCCTTGTGTTGTAGCAGATCATCTGGTGTATGACCTACACACAAACAGAAGGACTTGGGAATAAACACTGCCTTGAGATTTTAAGATCCTTTAAAATCAAGATCTGTGTGACCACTGTGCAGATACACTTCATATCTAAAACACACACAGGAGTTCAGGTCCGAACAGGAATTAGGACCCCTGTTGATACCATCCACATGCAACAGTGGTGACAAGTTGAAGTTCCTATATGACCAAATCCAAGTCTAAGTTACACCTCAGGTTAATGACTTGACATATGTGAGGCCTTTCTCTGAGGTTGGAGCTATAATACAGTAATTAACAGGTTAGGCAGTGTGAAGCATACACAGTTCTGGCAGCTCAGCTGGCCTGAAATAATCAGAGAAATGGTGATAATCTCACCACCCATCTGAGCCAGAAGGTGCCTCAGTCTCACTCCATAGGGATGGATTTTAAGAGCATGAACTGAATTTGGTCTCCCTGTTCCACCTAGTCCCCATGCTCCTTGCCTAGCTGGGGAACAAGTGTTTCCAAGGGCATTGTTTATGATGCACATGTTGAGAACATCTACCTGTGCACTCATAACCTCTGAGTCGGCTTCAGGCACACACAGCCCATGCACACAACAGCCTTCCCTGCTCTCCAGGGGCCCAGGATCACACAAGTAATTCAGTCAGCCAAAACACATTGTGTTTATCTGCCTACATGAGCCAGCACTCTGCTCCTGCCAACAGCCATTCTTGTTTATTCTATATCTGTCTGCCTTTCCTGGCACCCCATGTTGTAGCTTCTAAGAGCCAGCAAGGCGCAAACAGTTGGATGGATCAACTCATTTTGCTCAGGTGCCCAGATAGCCAGTGAGTAGGTAATGGCTTCTGGTCAAAAGCCATGCTAAGAGAGCATTGAGAAGGAAGGCTTGATGACAAACTACAGAAATTAAAGTACTCAGTCTCTAATTATGATGAATTTAACAAACTAAAAATCTTAAAATGAAATTTCTTTGGGCATTGCAGAAGTCCAGGTCATGCTGGCAGTTCAGGATTCACATTGTGACTCATCCTAGGTAACACGCTATGCTTTTATTCACTTACTTTCCTCAGAAACAATCACTTGATGTTTTAGGATAAACATCTGTCAGGAAACAGATCATATCCTATAGGAACAGAAGGAGGAAACTAAGCTTTGTTCATGAAATGCTAAGAATGTATTTTTAATGACAGAGGCCTGGGGCAGTTTCCCATAATTAGTTTACAGGAGTATTTCAGGAAGGCTCTGGCAGGCTGCACAGTGCTCATAAATCTGCAGGATTGTAAAGTGTTTCAGGGTCCCTGAGGAGGTAAAAATAGCAGGATGCCCTTCATGTGGTAATCCCAGTCTCTGCATATCATGAGGTATCAGAAATCTTAATGAGGAATTCACTCTCTGGAGACTGTTACCTCTAATCTACACCAAAAAGAAGGGAGGGGAGAATAAATAAATAAAAGTGCTCATATTCTTTGACAGATCCAGAGCGGAATTCCAGAGTCTTTAATGTACCCTCATTGCTGACCAGCCATGAGCCTGTAGACAAAAGAAGTCAATATATTCTTCATTAGAAATAAAGTCAAGTTCCCAGGCAAATTTAAATGCATCTCCACAGGTGTCACCTGCACTTTCTCCAAGAAAATCCCTCCAGTGCTGTATCAGGTAACATGGAAGGCAGAATGTATTTTCTGCCAGGGTGTAGGAGGGAGCCATAGATGGTATGTTCAAGATTCAGAAAGAGATACTTGCTTCAGTGAGGCACAGTTACCCTGAATCAGGCCCACAGCACTGGGAAGCTGAATAGGACAGAGAGCAGCAGCTGCCTGTATGCCCAAGGGGGAAAGGTAGGCTTCATCTATAGTGAGGTACCTCCAGGAAAGACTACAGTTGTCCAGTGATTTTTGGTTTGTGGAAATTATTTCCTCCCATGAAGATGCAAATACCCATACATCAAATTTAAAACAAGTTTCCATTAATTCCTCTTAATTTTTCTTTCAAACTCTGGGGGCGTTGTACAGACGCCCTGACGAATATCACTGCTCCACTGGTAGGTACCACAGCAGTAATGGAGAAACTTCTTTTTGCTTGTTTGGGGGTTTTTGTGCCCCTGGGGAAGAAGGCAGTGCCAGTCATTACCATTGTTGACCATCCTTACAGCCCACCAACACACCTCCTTTGCTTGCCTCCCACAAAGCCATGAAAAAATTTCTTTATTCCTGCTTGTAGTTTCCACTGACTGAAGATAAAATCTGAGCAAATCAGGAATGAGGAAAGAATAAAACTGAAACAATAATACTAAGAGAGATAGTAGTACTTACTAGCTCCTTCAAACCTTCTATTCAAGCATCTTAAGGAAGCTCATGCAGCCCTGATGACCTGGTATGTGCTACTGTCCTTTTCAAAGCAAATGCCACTAAGCCAGAAAGTGAAATGCAGTGTCCCAACATCTGTGTTTTACACCAGAAACTGACTACTGTGGGGAAAATTTTGCCATATCGTGGTCTGCATGATAACACTGAGATAATTATGTGTCCCGAACCAGGGATGTTTCTATGAGAAATCTCACTTCCAAACTATTTAACTATTATTCTCCTTAATACTTACTCTTAAAAGAATAAAGGGGTAGGGGAAGACTGGACACAGAAGGACACATAACTTCCAGGTAGGGTCATGTTCTTTATTCTTAAATATGAGTTAAAACACATATTCCATTCATTAGCTGTTATAATTCATCCATTTTTGGCCATAAGACCAAGTGGTTTTGCTTTCTGGTTCTTGAAAGCTAGCAAAGTCCCTGCACCTTTTAGAAACAGACACAGGGCAATAAAAGTAATTTAAATATATTCAGTAAATTGCAAGAATAAAACAATCCTTATTCAAACCTTCTCTTGAAATAATCAGAGCAAAGCTTGCCCTTCAGCAAGCCCTTCTAGAACATAGAGAAGAACGTGTGACTTTTACTCTATTCTGATTTATTTAGAAGTAATACAGCCTGAGCACCAGAACACACTAAGGACAGTCAAACCTCCTTTATCTTTCATTCCTATAGAAATTGTAAGAGTTCTGTCAGTGAGAGACCTTGGGACCATTCCACTCATTCAGCAGACTAGAGAAGCTTCACATGAGTATCTATACCAGGTTAGATAATAAGATCTGCCTCTTTCTCCTTCCATTTCTGTCTCCCATAAAATGAAAATTCTTCCAGTTTGTAAAGAGCTTTGAAAGTTACAGAAGAAAAACAGACTGAGATACAGTGAACCATCATTCAGATCACTTACCAGTATATAGACTCAAGGATGCCAAGATCTGATGCTCAAGGCAATGCCTGACAAAGGCATTTCTGTTTCAAACAAAGGATTTATCATTCAATCTTAGTTGAAGAATTGAATTGTCCAATATTTTGCATTGATACAAGTTATAGTCAACTAAAACCAACACTGGAACCTGAGCAGCCTCAGTGAACCAGTGGCTTTAATTCTCATTATTTTCAGAATGGCGGGGCCCAGCTGGGAAAGGCAATCAGCAAACTTCTCACCAGCTGGCAACAATCAAGATCTAAGTGCATGGAGTGAGCGAGTGCTTCACTTCAGACACTTGAATGAAGTAATGTTTTACAGTGCTAATGTAAATACAGTTCAATGGAGAGGATGCTGTCAGAAAGCCACAGCAAGGACATAAATTCATGGTGCTGGAAGACCAGCTTGGCTTGGCCTGCTGAAGTAGTTTGCAAAGCAATCCAGCATCTCATATAAATAAACTTTTTACCCGGGTAGTAAACCAAGAGAAAGGCTGGATTTTCTATCAGATGTCATGATTTAACAGATGGTTCTATTTCCTCCACAACTCACCCTTGTCCTGAAAAAGAACAAGTAAAATGAAAGAGGTTCTCAGATGTGTCTGAGTTATTTCAGCTAGCCAGTTCAATGGAATAGTGCACAGTGCAAATGAGAAGATACTCTCTTCTTGCTCATTATCACTTGTATCACTCAAGATGTTAATCGATACTGTCCCAAATTAGGAGATTTGGGCTGTGAATGTGTATCCTCAGTGGCTCCTACAAAGAGGAGAAACTCTTAAAATTTTCCTCCAAAGAGAAGCCACAACATCTTAGATTATTAGATACTGACATTCTGTAGCTTTCCCATTTGCTTGCAATCTCTTTACAAACACTAAGCCTTATGAATGCTTAGAAATCCCCCTTAGCACCTGGTTCGACTGACACAGGAAGAGCACTGGAGGTGGATGATGTCTGTAGGCATTTGTTCTCACTGACATCTGCAAATAGTCTGATGAAGACAGTCTGAACCCAGCGAGAACACCACAGAGGGGTTCAACCTCTTTGCTCCAGGTAAATCAAGTAGCTATATCTTCCATCATCAGTAACGGATAATGCCACAGGTTCAATGTCGACTCAATGAAGGTCTGCAGTTTATCTCACTACTTGCAGGCTGCTATTGAACTCTGCCAGTTTGAAGAGCTGTAGGGCTATCCCTTGCAGGCTCTCCATTTCCTTCTTCAATACCTGCTTCCTTCAGCTTGAACCTGTGCAGTGGCTGATCACAAGTAGCCACTACATTTTTGCTCCCTCCCCTGAACAGTTCTCCTCATGTTGATATTTTGGGGCTTTTTTTTATGGTTAGCTTTGCTCTCTCACAGTTTTTCAAATAAGCTGGAATCACACATTCCTCAAACCACCCTGCCTTTAATTAGGGAATTACTATGTCTGAAAAGATATCTGTGGCCACCAAAGCTGCATATTGTAGCATAATGTACCTACAAATTCCTTCTTCCTGTTCTGGTTTTGAGGGCAAAACTAAAATCTCTCCTCTCAAATCATCTGAGATCACAGAGCTCCACAGACATTGTCAGCATCCATCCCAGCATCTTACATACATCACTGCATTCTCTGGGGGAAAGTGTTCCCTTGCATAGCTGTCTGTACGATGTTCAGAAACCAAGGAAAATATAACAAGCTGCTACTATACAGAGGACATCAGCAATGCAGCATGCTATGCCTGCTCTGTAGCATGACACCTGGGATGTCTGAGCTCAAAAAGGAAGGATGTGGGTGCAGGGTCCCCACTTACATCTGGAATTTACATAGTGCAATACACAGTCCTTGTCCTCACCCCAACTCTAATCTTTCTCTTGGCCTATATAATCTCCACAAACATCAATGCAGACTCCAAGGTGTGATTCAGTATGTGTGCTTCTATCCCTAATATGATCCTGTGTCCTCAGTATGATTCATGAGAGCCTGCATTTGACTGAAGAAGCAGGACTGAGTTTACATAAGAAAGAATACTAGCCATCACATTAGAGATGCCATCACAAGGGGCCTGGGTCTCCAAAAAGTACTAGATTCCTAGTTTTACCAGTCAAACATTTTTTATAACATGCTTCTTGAACTATAAATGAGTGAGGCAAATATACTCAAGGAAATTCTGCAGTTTGCAGACCTGGTCCAAACAAATGTGAGCTCTTTCTAAAGACAATTGCTTAGGCCAGCTCTCCAACGTGCTCCTTCTCCTCTTCCTCATCAGAACTTCTAATTTGCAAACAGCTGGGACTCGGGCTCTGAACTTGGAGGGTCAGGCTCCCCATATCTTGGGCTGTCATTGCCATCTCAGGCACCTCATGCTGACAGTGGGTGCTGCATGTGGCAATTTAAGCCGCGGCCATTGAAGAAGTGGAACTGAAATGGGTAAGAAACAGCAATACAGTCATTCATAAATAAGTTTAAACTCCAATCTCCCAGCGAGTGGAGGAAGAGAGAGAGAGGGAGAAGGGGGTCATATCTCATGGAAGAAAGGGAGAGCTGCTGACACACTCAGAAACAGCAGTATGTGTGGAGAGTTAGGAAAGTAGTACATATAGAGCTACTTTTAAAACCAAAGCAAAACATTCCCAGCCATGGCCAAGGTAGATGGAAAGGTGCTGAGAAGTGAAGGTTTAGTGAAGATTTGCAATTTGTATTCTCCATCCTGTCATGAACTGCCAGTCCATGAGCCAGTGTGTTTATGCTGTGGAAGACATAAACCTTTTGCCTGGGTGAGACTAGAAGTTGCTGCCATGCTTTGAAGCCTTCCCCCTGCCCTTCCTGCTGCTTTCCTAGTGTGATCTTGGATCTTCATTCTTTTTGGTTTTCCTTTTCTGTGCACAGCTGCCTACCAAGCTTGCTAAACTCAAAAACTTTCCCTGATATCAAGGCTACATAGTCATTACTATCCATGCAACACGCTCAGTAAATAGGAGCAGGACACTTTTGGGGTTTTCAGCAGAAAAAAATCAGAGCTAAAGCTGTAGAATTCTGTGAGGATAGAAAAACTACATGAATGAGAATGCTATCTTTTGTGGCTAAGGACAGGAAAGGCAGAAGTACATAGGTGAGGTGACGAGAGGCCCACTAGGAGCAGCAACAGAAAGAAATAAATTTTTAAGAATGAATCATATGTTCCAGGGTTCAAAATATGCAGCATCCTAAGACTGGATGCTTTTAACAGGACATTACAAGCTTTTATAGGCCATGCATTTTAGAATTAAAATGTTAGAGCTTATTTTGTGTCCTTAGCAATCTTTTCAAGGTAATTCACAAGAACATAGGATCATCCAAGTGTTTGTTCATCTTCCTTTCCCCCCTTCTTCATAGTTGTGCTGCTAGTTCTCTTCTTCCTCAGGTCAACATCAAACTCAGCAACATCCCCTCAGCATACCTTCATCTTTTATTCTTCACCTGTTTGCTTTTCTCCATCTCAAATCAGCCAAGGGGGAAACACACCACTAAGAGAGAGCTCAGCAAGCCACCCACAACATGAACTCTCTTCAAACTAATCAGCTCCTTATAACTTCTCTCAAACCAGTCGGTTCCTGGTTGATATATCTCTAGCCTCACCCACCACCCCAACCACAATCACCTGGGGGCAGGCAGGGCCTCACACAGGTGGGCCAGGTTCTGTCTCTGGGGCCTTGCAGAGCAAAACATGTTGCTGGGTTGTGACTCATCCATAGGTCAACTCCAACTCAGGGCCCACAGCCCAGGCCACAGCACTTCATGGCCTAGCCCTGCACTCAGGGAACATCTTTGTCTCCCCACTTGCATGATACTTTCTTTGTTATGATAATGGAAAAAAATCTCAGGGCATCAGCTACGCTAATACAGAAACACTTCACCAGGACTGTAATCGAAGCCATCCTAATGCCCAACACAGAGGACAGTAGGAAGGTATTAGAAGTAGGAACTTTAGTCCATTGTTTCATCCATGGATAAGAGATAAACCCACTTTCAAGAACATCAGGTCTGAGTCCATGTCCTGTACAGACAGAAAGGGAAGAGGAGCTGACATCGTTGAATTCTGTTCCCAATAGAAGGGGTGACAGATCCAGCCACTAAAATTTCCTACACCTTTGTTTCCACATTTGCAAACTGTGGCTATCATAAAGGCTGTCATGAGGCATAAGCTGTACTTCAAAAGTGCATTGCAAAGGCTTGCACAGTGCTAAATGTCAGCTTTCAGTTCTAGGATCTCAAATAGGAAATAATAGATATAGACAACATTATCCTCTAAGATAGGCCACAATGTGTGAAACAGGAAAAAAACAGCATTGCCATAACAGCTCCTTTGTGAATGGCGCGACAGGGACTGAGGCTTGTATTTATATGAGTCTGCACAGATTTGCGTATAAACATTGGCCTGAGATGGGTCAGTGAATGTACTAAATGAAGGAACCATGGCATTGTTCTGCATTGTCCCACTTGATTCTAATAAAAACACTTAGCAATGCCTAGCCACATGTATTTCTGACCTGCTAGATAGTGTGTTATTACACTTGCTTCCTGGAATAACAAAAAAGGAACTTAGTTTCTACAGAAATGGATCTGTGGTCAGAGATTTTATGACTAAAATAGGCTCATCACACAAACAGGGCTTCTGTTATCATTGCATCACACCCCTATAGCTTCTGTTTAAATGACAAGCTGCCTTCTAGAGGGCACCCAGCATTTAGCATGGGTGATGGAGAATTCCCCTGGTCTGAATGTGTTCATTTCTTCCCCACATACACATGGAGTGGAAAGTTTTTAAGCACCCTTTTTCCTCCTACAAGTGAGTTTGGCCTGTGCTGGGTGCTGCTGATAGAAGAGTGTATCCCTTAATCACACAGTCCTCCGGCTGGAGAGTCAGCTAGAGAGGGGGATGAGGGAAGAGATGTCTGTTTCAGATTAAGGGACTGTTCCAAAACTTTCTGTTTGATGCAAAAATACAACACCCAATGTTTGTGCTGTGAAGCAGCCAGAACCCTTCAAGAGGGATGAGATACACAGTAGATGCAAAGTAACCTCTTGTTATGACCTGTCCAAGGATTGCAAATGGAGAACCAGAGTAAGAATGGCCATTAGAAGGGGTGAGAATTAAGTTATAAGCCTGCTGCAGGATAATAAGGGCTTCACCATTCCTCAGTATTATTACACTTTTCAAACATAAGGTTTTCATTAATCTTTTTTTTTTTCAAGTAGAGAAAAAAAGTATCAGTTCCAAAGTAAAAAAAAATCCAGCAATAGTTCAATATTTTCCAAAATATTAAAGTCTGAAGAAATATGGGGAAAAAATGATTTGTGGCTTTCTAGACAGCTAAAGATTATAGAAGGAGGTTACTGGCTTTTCCGTGATTCTGTATCACTCTTTTCCCTCTCATTCCTCACAGATTTATAAATCTTGGAAGCTTGCTATATTGCAGGCTCATCAAATGGGGAGCTCATGAAATGGGGAACGCATCAGTAACCTCTTAGCAAGGTTCCATTTTAATAGGCCTATGATTAAGGGAAGGATATTTTAATTCACTCTAAAAGAAGAGCACCAGTATAAACATACTATGTTTTTTGAGAGTCTATTTTTCCATGAAACATATATGGAAGTGGTTTTTTGTAATTGATATTAAAAGCAAAAGGACATTTGTATATCATGAGGCTTCACACCAAGACCAGAAGCTGGTGTAGGACTAAGTGACAACCCAACTTCAATACTGCCTAGGAACAGGTTATTGTCTCAATGGACAGTTTTATTTTTTCATTTAGAATATTTAGATTTTATTTTTAATTTAGAATAAATTAGTACTATCCTGCTTCAGCAGGGGGGTTGGACTAGATGGTCTTTTGAGGTCCCTTCCAACCCCTAACGTTCTGTGATTCTGTGAACAGCTCAGATCCTATGTTTCAAACGCTTCTCTCATATCTGTTGGTCTAATTGTCACTGCTGTTAAATGTAAACATTCCTTTTCCTTGTGAAACTATTGGTTGTTCAATTCAGTGCAACACAGTCAGACAAAAGGAAGAGTTGGAGTTGGTTTGAGGCATCCCTATGTGTCACTAGATGGCGTTGCAAAACAGTTATGGTATAGTTTTGTGGCAAATCACAAGGCTGTGAAGATTGTGTAATAGGCTCCTGTGTTACTGTGTAATACACTGAAGAACCTGTTTATATCTACATGGTCACTAAAACAGGCTTGGGTACCAGCTCCCATCTCTTACAAACTTATTTAACTCACATGTGAATAGACTGAAAGAATCAACACAGAAATAATCGGTTTTCTTTACAATAGCCTCTACATGCTGCTACTGCAGGTGTAGTGACACACTCATCCATTCCAAGTTAATCCACTGAAACCAGGGATAGTGGCAAAGCTTGGGCTGTTTCCATACTGAATATGGCCCAACTTGGAAAATCTGCCAGGTACATTTCTAATTTCAGGCAGAAGATTTGTTCACTGTCTTCCCCTAAAAGCCTATGACGTAAACCCTCCAATTTTCTAAAATGATACAGGGAGGTGCTATATCTATTAATATTTAAGATCAGGTCATCAAACCTTAACAGTTTTAAAAATAGAAGGTAGGAGTTAGCTTGCCACACTGCTGGGAGCTCGGGGAATCAAGCTGGTATCCTGTCTCCCACTTCACCTGGACCACGGCTCTCAGCTGAGTTTAGCTCTGAATTACAACCACACAGCCACTTGCCTCCCAGGTCTGCCTTCAGTGCAGCTGCATGGATGCACTGTCAGCATTAGTATGGTCAGATAGGAGACTGAAGAACAATTTGGCTGTACCATTACAGTTTAGGTAATGAGTTTGCTGATGATGTGTGAGCCTAGCAGAGCCCAGTGCCCTTGCCAAGAGGTGCACTTGTTCTGTGGGGCCTGCAGGCTTATGTTTACACAAGGTCAAGTCACATCTGAAGCTCAGGTGGGCACTTCCTATTTTGCTTCTTCTTTCTGCATGGGATGTGTGTATGTATCCAATACTCTCCAGGACTGGAATGCCAGAATGAGATAGAGCAATGCAAAAGGCCAATACAGACACCTAGAATGTATTCCCCTGCCAACAGGATATCCTATGGCACTCTGCCCAGCTCACATTTAAGTAACTCGGGCACCATGAGCTCTTGCCATCTCCCTTGGGAAGTTACTTGCAAAGTTTTAACATATCTCCTCCTTGGCTTCAAAAGCCTCACCCTAGACTTGCCTTTGCCCAGTGATCCTATTGCCCTATCCTTCCTGATAAGAAATCTCCTGCTCTTTGATTGTTCATAACACAGGCTGGTGACTTGTCGTTTGTCCACAATTAATATATCTACCTCTTGCACTTTCTCCTCATAAATCAGTCTCTCAATCATTTGAGTTGTTCTTCTCAAAGAGAATGAAATCTCTCCTTCTATAAATAGTTCTGGTTTGTGTTCCAGTCTGCTGATGATCTTTCCATTACCAAAACTTCTTGACACTTTATAGCCCACCATCTGCTGTGCATGATGGCATGCAGATGTTAGTCATACAGATGTCAGACATTTTTGGCTACCAGTACAGCAATAAGGAAATATTTCTCTAACACAAAAACTTGAGATCTTGCTTAAGTGAACCAAGTAATAAAAGGTTAGTTCTGTACTGGGTTCCCTTTGCTTCTTGCTATTAATGAGTAAAATCACATTTTGCCACTTGAATTTGGGAAAAACACGCTCATTCTTCTCCATTATATTGCTCCTTAAAAATCCCTACAATCTCCTTTTTGCTAAGTTGCCCCCACACCACTGCCACTGAGTTAATTGACATAACTTTGGCCACTGGTGGGCTACCACAGTGGCCTGGCACCTCTGCCTCCATTCTTATTGTCCCTTGAGCTCTTGCAACCATCTACCTATTGCCTTCAATAGAGATTATAATCTCCCAGAAGAAAAGATTTTCTTTATGTCCGAGATTTTTGATTGCAGGTATAATAGCATCCTGGCCACAGCCAGGCTCCTAATAACCACTATAGACGAAATCATAAAACCCTACTCCTTAAATGAATTCTGAGCAGTTAACAAGAATAATGTTTTGTCAGATGTAATAGTATATTTCCAAGGGTGAGATTAAGGACAAATAGCTTTGGAGTGTTGGTCACAGTTTATGCATCAGGAAGCTATTAGCAATAGATATTTGCAGACAGTTTTCAAGAGGCGGGGCATTAGTGGAGGTGTGAAAACAGTACATTTCAGTAGGTAGTTTTTGATAAATTGATTGTTAGTCCGTGATAGGATTGGGTGGCTTTCTTTTTGTTGGCTTGTTGGGTTGTTTGGGGTTTTTTTCCCCTCTGGGAGGCATAACAACTACAATATTAGTAAAACAAATGAAAATCAAAGAATAGAGTCTGTAGAAAAGGAATGAAATGGACTGGGTATCTGGTCATCTCCTTTGTATCCTGCAGAAATGTGAAAAGTTCCCAATTGGTTTTGGAGAGCATGGATACGAGGCTTCATGCTTCTGGAAATTAAAAAATCACTCACCATGGGAGATAAAGTGACTTGGCTATTTTATAAGATTATATGTCATGTGACTATTTAATAATAACCACCTCTGTAGAAAGGACACTGAAGGGAAGTAGAAGTCCAAATACAGTGACATTTCCAACAGCAGCAGATGCATTGTGCCAGATACTTTCACAGCTGAAGGTTGTATCAGTGTAAATTAGAATTCCTTACTCCAACAATGTGATTTTCTAAGATATCTGCAAGAAATAAGATATCTAAATCATGTTTTACCTATGCCTACATCACTTTACATTACTTGGTACTTAAGACAAGCTCTTCTTGATAGACTGCAGTTTTCAGTTCCTTGCTCTCTATTTTGAATACATGGACACACATATAGACGCTCACAAAATCTTGTATTTAACTAAACATTGTCTACCATATCTTGATTCTCTTAGTGCTGACACACATGAATAAAGCAGCTTTAACAGTTCTGGTCATTTGTGTGTTAAATTTCCATTGCTACTGGAAAAATCCCAGGTCACCTCCCCTCAGTGGAAGCAGGAGCTTGCTATAGTAATTATGGAAAAAATAACAACATCCAGACTTGAAAACTTGGACCAATTATTTCACCTGGGATCTCTTTCACAACATATTTGCTTTCTCATTTCTTTCTCTCTCCTCTTTAATTTTTGGCAGGCTGTGATCTCCCTTAACGTTTCAGCTTAATTTTATCCCATAAATATGTGCAAGATCCTGGAGACTTCACTGAAGACAGGAACTTTGCCATTAATTTCAAGGCAGCTGGGTTCATATATCAGGAACACATGTGGGTTTACATACAAGGTTGCGTCTAACATGAAGATAAGAAGCAAAACCAGCAATGGAAACACCAGTCCTTGCTGTGTATTTCGCTGAAGAAATCTGTTATACAGATTTCCCTCTCTTTTCTGTTCTTTTTGGAGATCATGATTTGTCAGGGAGACTTTGTCATTAATACAACTCTCTAAGGTGAGGTGACAGGGAAATAAATGTACTTCTTTTGTTCCTCCAGGTTTGCTCAGCAAAGACCTGCCACTGTTTCCTCCTGTGACTCGTCCCAGTCATTGGACAAAAACGTTGACAATATTAGACTGTTTTATCCTATGTACTTAGACAGAAGCTGCCTGGACTGGAAAGTCATTCTCTAGTCATACAGTATGTACAGAGGTACCAAACTCAATGGTAAGAACTTACTTCACTATAGTAATACTAGGCTTTCTAGTACATGGGCACTAACATGCTCCATAAACAGCCCTCAGCAATCATCTATTGGAGAAGGGCAGTGGCAGTTTGAATGCTTAAAAATAGGAACATACATGGTCTCTGCATATTGCAAGGGAATTGCATCCAAAAAGTAAACCTTGAAATGCTATCTAATATATAGCCTATCAGATGTGTAATTTTAGATGTGAGCCTCTACAGGGGTATAATCCAAGAACAGCAGCAATATATTAATAAAACATGCTTCGACTACATTTTTTCTGCCAGATAGTACTTTTGCACTGGAGTCCAAAATATATAATGAAATCCAGATCTCACTAGTTGCTGGAATGTCCTTTGTCAATAGCTGTGAAAAATGCCTCTCACCCTGTAGTGCAAAAATTGAGCTGTGGAATTTATGTGTATAAGTTCTTCCACCCTTAAAAAGTATTTTTTATCCTGAATGAAAATACTGACTGATTGCGCATGGCAGAGAGCACTCCCTACCTCTGTTGCATATCCTAATACCTTCTTCACCAATTTTGTTTATGTGAATTTATTGCCTGTGAAGTAGACTACCTCAGAAACCTCAAAACCCCAGATTTTCTATTATATTTAAATTAAAAATTAGTACTAGTATTAGTGAACAGGAAAGAGATGTATATGTACATCTCAATGTGAGCCACTGTATCAGGGACCAGGATCCTTTTTTATTCTTTGCTTTTTCTGATAGGGAAACCATTAGGATTCAACTGCATTGTTAGTTTTTGGCCCGGTGGAAGCCTATCTACATGGCATCAGTTTGGGTTTGGTTCCAACCTGAGCAGAGATTGGGCCACGGTTCTTAAAAAAACCAAACAACAAAACCCATAGTTCCCAAACCCTTTGGACATGAGTCATGGCTCAAGCCTTCTAACACCTTTTTGAACCTCCTTCACATGTTTTTAGTTGAAAGCACCAGAGCAGTCAGAATTTTCTGTTGCCAACTGCTGACCACTCACCATCATCTCATGAACTATGGTCTGAGAACTAGCTGCTTGCATCGTTCTGCACCTATTTCTCCTTCCAGAAGTAGTGCAGAAAGGTCACTGGATTCATGTCTCTATGGCATGGTGCAATGATGAGACTAACCAAATTAGCCATTCAACCCCTCTCCCAGATGAGTAGCTTCTGCCTCTGCGCAGCCACAGAAGAGAAACAAAATTCTGCGAGGAAACTGTATTCACCAGCCAAACAGCAAATTCAGGAGGCTGGCATGAGCCTTCCCAAAGCAAACAGAACCCCTTACAAGAGGCCGTGGGATCTTCATCCCATTCCACAGCTTTTGACTTAATTTTCTAAGTGCTCAAGTTTAAGCAGATACTTGGCCATTTCTTCTCTGTCTCTCAGTGTGCTTCTCCAAGGCTTGCATAGTAGACACAGCGCTGAAAACTAATTCAAGGAAGGAACTTAAGAGCCTCCAAGCTGCCAACTACTTGTATTCCTTTTCCTGATTTTTATGACCCCACCTACAGACCCTTGGCCTGTGGAGTACTTGATAGAGCACCCAGTGCAGTGGATGCCCTCATTCTCTGTCACCAAGGAAAGATTCCAGAAGTGTCTGGCAGAGAAGGTCTAGTTAAGCCTAGAGAAGATGAGGGAGAGCCATGGGCTACCACTGAGCAAGACACAGGAGTGCCTGCTCACATGAAGGAAAGAGAAAAGTAACTCCACTGAAGATTAAATACTGCAATGCGCCCGGTAGCATATACATAAAGACAAGGGCCTGCAAGTGAGCATAAACAGCCTGACAAGAAGAGTGGTACATTATCTGCACATGATAATTTTTCCAGCTGTCACTTTCAGGCTTGAACTCTTTTCAGTTGAACCTGAAGCAAAGCGACATAAACATTAAATTCTCATTTTGCTTCAGTTTTTGCCTTGCCTTGCCTTCCCTCCATAGAGCTATGTGAGCCACAAAGTGAGGTGAAACTTCAGCATGTGCTTAAGTGCTTTTCTGACTTAGAACCATCAAAGAATTTGAATCTCTTCCATTGACTAGTAATGAATGTTAGGACAAGAATGTGTGCAGTCGTGTAACTAGTAATTTTTTATATTCATCCCCAAAGCATTCTGACACATAATTACTGAGAGCAGTCACTGAACACAGCCCTGTTTTGGAAGGCTCTTTTATTGCTGAACTGTGGTACAGTCTGGTTTTTAAACATGATCCTCATCCACTCCTACCCCTTCAATTTTATAATCAAAACAAACTAAAAAAAAAATAAAACCGAAACATTTTTTTTAAATTTAAATTACAGGGTGCAAGAAAAAGATTTGCAAACCAGAATATTTTAGGACAGATAATGAGGGCCACAAATATGTAAGGAACAACCCTCTCTGAATCAGTGGGCTCTGTTTTCTGGCAGAATCTTGTTGAAGTTCCTCTACCAGTGCAGAGGACAGCTGAGTTTTCCCTGGTAAGTGAATGAGCTGATTGTATTGCAGGACAATTTCTAGTTGATCTTTTTCCAAGTGTGCAAAGCCATAAGTGATTGCATTTGGACAAAACAGTTGTCAAAGATCAGACCTGGGAGCTCTGCTTTAAGAGTCCAAGTCCTAGTATTTGTGTAGAGAGAAGTTGCATAAGCACCAGCTTCCATCCTGCTTAAATCTACTTTGTACCATAAAATGGGGCTGTGAGAGCCAGGAGAGAAATTCTCCTCTGTTCAGAAGGGCTCAACATTGACTGGCAGTTGCCCAGACAAAGGAAGGGAGAAGGACAAAGAAAGTACACCAGAGAAAGGAGGTGGCATGGATCAGTGTTCAGACCTACACTAGCATAAAGCCCTCTCGTGCAGAGGTGCAAAAGCAAGAGGAGAATCTGGGCCCTTGCAGCTGGTGAGTTAACTGCCATGGACAAATTCATTTAGCCACGCAGGCCTGTGATTTGGAAGAGGTAACCAATGGCAATTCATGGGACAATCTTGAACCTCAGCATCATGAGACACCAGCAGCACATCTTCCCTGTGGGGCTATACTGCCATAAGAGGGGGGACGTTGGCCCCACTTGATGATTGGAGCTAATGAGGTCTCCTTTTCCTAATCATCTCAAGAACTATTTCTGTGAGTGTGACTACCCCAAGACTATTTCTGTTCTTTTCTAAATGCTACACCTCAGCAGCTCTATCACAGAGAAACCACTTGCAGTAGACTTCAATGGCTTTATCACTACCACCAGTTTGTGACCAGGTAACCCTGTTTGCAAGGCTGGCAGATGGCAATCTTTGTATTCATTTGCTCGCGTGTCTAACATTTTCATCTTAGTGCACATAACACCAGTTGCATCAGTCAATTTGGGGTAGAACTTGTGTCAGTCCTGGCCAGATGATGTTTTGCTCTCTCTGGCTGACGTTTCCATCTCAGATGTCAACCAGATGTAGCAAAGAAATGGGTCTACACGAAAGCCTTCCTCTCACCAGAAAGCTTTGTAAACTGGACAAGGAGAGGTGCTAAACACAAGGTCAGCTTGAACACAGACCAATAATAACACCAAGACATCAGAATTTCTCTGTGTCTCAAATATAGCCTGAACCTTTGGGGCTGACCAACCCTGTCAGTATCTAGGCAGCTTAGCCTACCATTTAAAATATTTAATTTCAAAGTTTGTAATATTTATTTTTAAAGCCTGAGGTGTCACATTGCATCACCAGTTTCTAAGCAACATTCCTGAAGACTCCACAGAAATATGTATATTTAAAAAGTGAAGATTCCAATGAGACCAACCTATTTATTATCAAAAGCGCCTTTCTATTTTAGGAGCTTGATCTGACTAACCAGGCGCTGCTCCTTTTAGTATGGGTCACTGCTTTTGCAAGCCTCCCTGTACTGACTCCTTTTCCTGCTTACATACAGGGGGCTGCAGCACAGTTCCCCTGTTTACACTATTAGTTGTTATTCCCCCAGCTGCTGGCTGGGTTATGACCCCAGTAAGATCACTAATAATAGCATCCTCCCATCTCAGGAAAGCGAGGAGACAGTGGGGTTCAAGAAACCTGTCCCTTCTTAGAGCATCAACAGTGCCTGGCTTCAGAGGATTCAGGCTGCGGTGCTCTTGGCTCTAATAACCCCCCCACTGGCAGCAGCAGGGGAACCTACACCTGCTTATCTGGCTCCCAGCTCCCCAGCACTGTACAAAGCTTCCCAAGCCCCTTGCCTCCTTTCACCTTACTTGTCAGCAGCTTCTCCCACACTCTCTGGAGGATTGCCTTGAAGTCTATTGAAAAAGAAAGCTCTTCCCACTCGCCCCTCTGGCTGTCTCCTTCTTGTTGCTGCCTTATTTCTCCAGGTTTTGTAGGACTGAGCAAGAATCCTAGTTCAGGAGGCAGTTGACTTTCCTGTTCATTCCTTAGCAGCTCAAATAATGTAATTGTGTGCACAACCCTTGACAAATATGTTTTTACATCTGATATTTAAAGCAGAATATAGAAAGACTCACAGTACTTGAACAGATATATATTTCCCCTTTGTCGACATAGCATTAACTTTCAGTTCCTTATTAAAACCACTTTGAGGGCTACAGGGTTTGTACATTGCATTCCACCTTTCTCAAATTGCTCATGGCAGCTCAGTGGGCTAAAGAATTCATTTCCATAAGCCTCCAGAGAGCTGCACTCTTCAGGGGTGGGTGCCATTTTGATCTCATATTTCCTATGTAGATGTGACTGTAGGGATCTCATTCCTTCCTTTTGCCATGACTTCCAGTCCAGTCAAGAAGGTCTCTTAGAGTCTTGATTTGGAAACTAAGCAGCAGAAAACTACCACATTCTTGGGGAAATTATCCCAGAGGTTAACTGAGATCATTATTAAAAATTGCAAGGAATTGCAATTACTTGAAGTCTGCATTTGTCAAGATTTAATTCCCAATCATTGGTTATCCTTCTGCCTTTCTTTGCTGGATTAAAAAGGAATTTATTTTCAGAAGTCTGTTTCCTTTGTATGCATGAGAAGATCATGACCACAGTGTGGCTGTGAATCCCACATAGTTATTTCCCCATCTCCATTTCAATAGATTCATATCCAGGCATTAGGTCACTTTTTGAACCCTTTGCAATCCTTTTGAAAACTTTGATGTGCATGACAGCAGCCACCTTACACAACTCTGAACATCTCACTGGTGTGCTGGCAAACTTTCTCCTTGCTGCAATACCACACCAGTAGCTTATTTCCAGTGGCTTATATACTGTGACCTTTAAGTCCCATACAGAATAACTGCCTTTTAGGTTATTGCTCTTTATCGTATCCTAGAATCATTTGGGTTAGAAAAGACCTTTAAGATCATCAGGTCCAACTGTTAACCTAACACCGCCAAGTCCACCACTAAATCATGTCACTAAGCACCACATCTAAATGTGTCTTATGCATGTTTTGTGTATTTTTTTGCTTCTTGCCATATGACCTTGCATTGGTCCTTTAGAATATATGTTCACTTTACCAGGAGCCCTATGTTAGCCTATATAAATTATTTACTTTCTAAGAAATTCTGATGCCAAATATTTCCAAGAGTCATTTCAAGGTTATTCCTCACCTCAGAAAAAGATACTAGCAAACATCAGCCTTGAGAATAACCCCTGTGGCTCCATGTCTTGTGTGCTAGTCCCTCACTCCAGCTGCCTCACATCTATCATCTTCACTGATCTGCCACCCTTAAGACACATTCTGTAGCATGTCACTTTTTTAATCAAGCTGGGAGAGCAAAGCAAAGCCCTTATAGAAATTTTTAGCATGTCTATAATGGGATAGTATAGACAGCAGAGATATTGTGGAAATCTGTTTATTTCCTTTGTCGTCATGTATTGACTGTGTTTTCCTTGGCTTTGTTAGGCCTATGCAGATAATGGATGTTTTGCTTCTGTGTGGTTTCAAATTATCAGCAAAACTAAGAAAATAGAGTTAACTTAGTTTTGCTTTTTTCTTAAATTAATTTACCCCAAATTAAATATTTTCTTTCAGTTTTGTAGGGTCATTTCTTTTCTAAATCTTTAAAATAAAGCTGGAGAAATGAAAACTTCATTTTGAATTATAGTTTCTTTAAAATGTCACAATGAAACAGTGTAATGTTTAGAGACCTTTTTTTCTTGTCAAGATTAATAAGCCAGCAGATTTAAGTGGAAAATGTTACCCACCTTTGCTCTGTAGAACTCCAGTTTTGTAATCCTTGTGAGAGGTACAATCCTTCTGCCTCCCAGTGGGTGTAGGACATGATATTCTGGGAGAGGTTGAGCATTTTTGCACTTGTGATAATGTGAGCACAGGCATTCAGCATCCTCCCCCATCTCCAGGGCAAACCACTGGCCACAGAATGCAAACTGTGGACACACATTAGCAAAACCGCTACTAACGTTTATCAGTGCATTGGACAACTTGAAGTAAAAATGAAGCAAATAAGAAAAGAGAGAAAGAAAAGGAAGTTTTTTATCCTCAAAACATTAATTTCAAGGGAAGTAGAAGATACACCTTTTCCCCCTCCCCCCTCCAAGATAACTGAGGTTAAATTCAATATGTTATCACAGAAATGTAACAGCATCTCTGTAAATAAGTGAAATCTTGGTAAACAGTAAAAGTCATATTAGGGCCTTGGATGTTTTTAGGTGTTATCCATCAACTACAATTAAGTGGTGTTTTACACTGAAGGTGCACAAAACACTGAAGCCAGTGTAAATCAGCCAAAGACCAGGTGCTGTCAGCATAACTGTGCCAGTTTACGTCAGCTCAATAGAATGGTGTCATTTACACCATGAAGGCAGAGTAAAGGACGTGACCCTGTCTTTACTCATGTCTCTGTAGGTATTTTTGCACCTTTTCTCTCTTTTTTTTAATTTTTCACTGCTAGCACACATTCATGGGAAATACATGTAACTCTAATCTTATTACAATAACAAAGATAACATCCTGATCTCTTTAAAAACTACAAAATAACAAACAGCTATGCCTATATGATGTTTGCAAAAAAGACAATATACATGAGGACCTGAAAGATAAAGTGGTTGTAAAGTGAAGATAGATTGGATTTCACTGGAGAACTCCCAGAAAACAAACAAACAAGGAAAAGGGGAGCAGGAAGCAGAAATAATGGAGTTAAAAACCAATTACTCTTAAACACCAGAGCTGTTATTGACACAGATGGGGAAACGCATTTCTCACAGGACTATTTTCTACCCAGACAGTGTCCATTTAATGAGATGAGAGAGAAAGCCGAGTCTGGGGAGTACCGGGGAGCTGGGATGCGTGAAGGAAAGAGTTAAGGCTGGAGTCACCCTCTCTGAAGTGCTCTGTGATGCTGTGCAGTATTTCAGCCCCCAGTGCCTTCCTCCTCCTCCTCCCTCTCTGTGTTGGTGTGGGGAGGAGGCGGGTTCTGCTGAGCTGTTAAATCCTGAGTGAAGTTTCCCCCATTTCCAGTGGCCACCGTTGTCTCAGGCTGGTTCGGAGCAGGGCTGGGGTTACCCTGACATTTCTGGGACCGCGGCCAGCCAAGAAGGGAAAGAGAAGAAAAGACGAGTCTTTTACAATTTGCTTTTGTTGAAGCGTGGAGAAAGGGGAAAGGGAAGCGTCCCCTTTTTTTTTCCCAGTATCACATTCCTGTGTTTTTCTTCAGCCTGGAAAATATATTAATGCTGGTGCTTTCCTCTCTGGAAACAAAGGAACTAAACGGGACTGAGGAAGCAAGGAGTGGGAAGGAGGCTTGGGAAGTTTTAAAAGAGAGAGACTTGGAGCAGCTGGGAGTTCCTTTTTCTTAAATGAAATCCCTGCCTGTGTGGGTAACCGGTACAACAAAAAGTCAGACCTGCAGGTAAATGGAGAAGCAGAGATCCCAAAGAAAATTTCTGCTAATCTCATCCCACTTGTCAAGAAGGTGAAGAAGAACGAAAGTTAAAAGATACACAGGGAGACAGACCAATTCTGGGACCTGTTGGGCTGCATAAAGATAAAACACCAGGCAGCAGCAAAGCTGTATGGCATTGGTCTCCTTTTAAAGGAAAAAGACGTGAAATCTCGTCTCTGGAAAGGGAACATCCCTGAGAGTGTAAGTCTCAAGTGAAATTCTTGGCTTTCCGCTCTACGTACTGGACACTTTCTCTGTGTATGTTTGCATGTGTGTATGTGAGAGCGTGAGAGAGACAGAGAGAGAGAACGATGCAGATCATAGTGTGCTTTTGGATAGACAGAGTCATGTTACAGAAGAATGATCTCATTTTTGCATAAAATGATCCATTTTCTGCTTTTCCAAAAATAACTGTAAACTATACAAAGCCACCAGGGCAGAACTGAGGTGTAATCATCACTTTTAAATCACAAAAACGAGCCAGCTTGTGCTTTGCTTTTTTTTATCACTCGCGCAAGATATTGTCATACTGTTAACATCTAACTTTTTCTCTTTCCCCTCCTTGCCTCAAGCATATTGCACAATGAACTGGAGGCCAGCACTCAGCTTAGCTCTGCTGTGGGCAGCATGGCTAGTGTGTGGCTCTCAGAAGATGGGGAGTCTAGCAGAGAAAGGGAGCCATGGAGTTAGGAAAGTGTCCCTGGCCAACAGGGCTCCAAGCAGCCTCCTGAGAAGATCTGGAGCATCCCTGAGGAATTCGAGCCCCAATCCCCAACGCCCTGTCACCAAGAGGGATTCTTCAGCACCTCCAAAGGCACCTGCCAATCTTCTGCAAGGGGAAGCACGTTCCCAGTCCAGGGGGTTGGGGACCAGAATGAGACGGGTACAGAGACTCACAGCTACAGCCAAATACTCCAAGTCTGAGATGATTAAGGACGAAGGGATATCCTCTGCCTCACAGTCACGAGTGGTACGTTTCCCTTCAGGGTCAAGTTCTCCCAATGTCCTGGCCAGCTTTGCTGGGAAAAATCGGGTGTGGGTCATTTCTGCCCCCCATGCTTCTGAGGGCTACTACCGGCTCATGATGAGCCTGCTGAAAAATGATGTTTACTGCGAACTGGCTGAGAGGCACATCCAGCAGATTGTGTTGTTCCATGAAGAAGGGGAAGAAGGGGGAAAAGTCAGAAGGATAACCAATGAAGGAAAAATCTTGGAGCAGCCACTAGATCCTGCCCTCATCCCTAAGCTAATGAGCTTTCTGAAACTGGAGAAGGGGAAATTTGGCATGGTGCTGTTGAAGAAAACCCTGCAGGTGGAGGAAAGGTACCCTTATCCAGTCAGGCTTGAGGCCATGTACGAAGTCATTGATCAGAGCCCCATCAGAAGAATTGAGAAGATGAGGCAGAAGGGCTTCATCCAGGCTTGTAAAGCAGCTGGAGTGGAGGGACAAGTGGTTGAGGAAGGCAAAAATGGTGGCAGCACCCAGCCTACCCCTGGTGGTGGATATGTCCAGGTGTCAGCAAGGAAGGAGGAGCCAAAGAAGAGTAATAATCAGCCAACAAGGACAAAAACAGTGAGGAAACCAATGACAACCACAGTGGTCACTCCTCTGCCTACAGTAAGGACCACCACCCTCCCTCCCACCACCACAACTACCCATGCCACCACCCGCACAGTGACAACAGCAAGCCGGTCTACGACAACAACTGCACCCCTCCCCACCACGCAGAGGACCTGGACCACAAAGTCACATTCCACCACAGAGTACCACAGGCTCCCAGTAGCCCCCGATGCCACCACACCACGAGTCACAGCCTCCGAGGATTTCTACTCTCCTGTGTGGAAGGCAAACCGCAGGGATCACCAGCGCAGCCACCTGGAGAAACACTCGGTGGCCACACGGAAGCCAAGCAAAGCTGCCCACTATGACAGTTTCACAGAAGTCCCAACAGCTCCCTCAGTGCACTATACAAAGGCAAACATGGGTAGATTTAAAGATAACCGAACAGACAGGAAGGACTATAACCATAGGGACCTGAATGTCACACCAGGGCAACACAAACCAACTAAGACTAAATCACCAAAAAAGAAGGTTCAAGAAAAGATACTGAGTAATGAATATGAAGATAAATATGATCTGAGCAAACCTGCTAGTTCCCATTTAGAGGAAGAGTTTGCAGCAGGCAATATTCCCCCAAAGAAAGGAAAAGACTCAAAGAAGCATGAGCGAATGGATAAACCTGAGAAGAAGAAGAAGAAGGACAGACCTGACAAGCTGCAGAAGCAGTCCAAGAAGGACAAAGCTGAGAAAAAGAGCAAACAGGACAAAGATCGTAACAAGAAGAACAAGAAGGGGAGCAGGACTGAGAATGAGGATTTCCCCAAGCCCAACAAGAAGCCTTTCCTGCAGCCTCCCAGGAAATCAGTGACCGACCTCCTGGAATATTTTGAAGGCAAAAGGCGGCTCATTGTAAGTAACTCATTCATCTTATTACCTATGTGAAATCATATCTCCCTTCTAGTAGGAATATGTGGAACAGAAAGCTTATGGAGGTTTTGTATTATTCTTTCTTGGTAATTTTGTTTAAGAGGTAAAATTTCTAGATCCAAATGATCATTTCCAACAGGGAAGGTTTTACAGTCTCATGTTGGAAATTTTACATGCAGTATGAACATCAGTCAGCCAGGAATTAGGCTAAAACCTCTTTCCAGTTGCTTCCATGAGCCAACATATAGCCATCAGATTATTTTGTTTCCAGTGGATATGTAGGTGTCAGGATCTGTATACAGTTATGATTGACAAAATGAGGCTCCAGTGTGGATTACATCCATTTATCACTTTGGGGTACTTGCCAATGTTACCACATTTTGATGCTCAGCATGTCCTGCCAGCTGGCACACTTGTTTTATATTGGTGCTGGTGTCCTAAAACTGGAAGCAAGCCAGGTGGCTTGGCAGTGCTAGTGCATGTCTGACTGAGGATCTGCACAAAGGCGTATGATCAGATGCCCTGAGGCAGGGTTGTTACATTTGCTATTCTTTCTGTGAGGAATTTGGCATTCAAATCTCCTAAACATCTTCAGAGATCTCATGCAAACTTTATCCTCTTTTGGTTTTTTCTCCTGCTGCTTTTATTAAACCCTAACACTATTTTAAGTTTTCAAGTATGAGAAACTCAGCATGGTCTGGAGTTACTTGTCCCAGGGTTTAATAGTGTTGTATGTTTTTCCAACTACTTATCTAAAAAAAAACTTCACCTGGGACAGAAAACAGTTTTAGCTGTAGTATAAATGTTTTTTCTGGCAGATAGCACATACTCTGAAAGGTACACTTCGAAAAACAGTTCTTTAAAAATACTATTGTGGGAGCTGGTTTCTTGCAATTATTCCACTGCAAGCTGACCTGTTTCACAGTATTGTTCAATAGTTAGTGTCACAAACACAGCTTTGACTTTCCTGCCTCATATTCCAATACAAATAGCTAAGATGCCAAGCTAAGATTTATAGAATCATAGAATGGTTTGGGTTGGAAGGGAACTTTAAAGATCATCTAGTCCAACACCCCTGCAGTGAGCAGGGACATATTCATCTAGGTCGGGTTACTCAGAGCCCTGTCCAACCTGACCTAGAATGTTTATAGGGATGTGGCATCTACCGCCTCTCTCGGAAACGTGTACCAGTGTTTCACCACCCTCACTGTAAAAAAAGTCTTCCTTGTATCTATTCTAAATCTACCATCTTTTAGTTTAAAACTATTACCCCTTGTCCTGCCACAACAGGCCCTGCTAAAAAGACTGTCCCCATTTTTCTTATAGAATCATAGAATGGTTTGGGGTGGAAGGGACCTCAAAGATCATCTAGTTCCAACCACCCCTGTCATGGCAGGGACGCCTCCCACTAGACCAGGTTGCTCAAGGCCCCATCCAACCTGGCCTTGAACACCTCCAGGGGTGGAGTATCCACAAACCCCCTGGGACAACCTGTTCCAATGGCTCACCACCCTCAGAGTCAAGAATGTCCTTCTAATTTCCAATCTAAATCTACCCTCGAGGGTAGGCCCCCTTTAAGTACTGTAAAGTCAGGATAAGGTCTCCTCGGAGCCTTCTCTTCTCCAGGCTGAATAACCTCAACTGTCTCAGCCTTTCTGCACAGAAAGGTGTTCCAGGTCTCTGATCATCTTCATGGCCCTCTTCTGGACCCGCTGAAACAGGTCCATGTCTCTCTTGTGCTAAGGACTCCAGAGCTGGACACAGTACTCCAGGTGGAGTCTCATGGGAGCAGAGTAGAGGGGCAGAATCACCTCCCTTGATCTGCTGGTCATGCTTCTTTTGATGCAGCCCAGGATACGGTTGGCCTTCTGGGCTGTGAGCGCAGATTGCCACCTCATGTCCAGCTTTTCATCCACAAGTGCCCTCAAATCTTTCCCTGCAGGGCTGCTCTCAATCCCTTTATCCCCCAGCCTGTATTGATACTGAGGATTGCCCTACCCAGGTGCAGGACCTTGTACTTGGCCTTGTTGAACCTCATGAGGTTCACTTGTGCCACCTCTCCAGCTTGTCCAGGTCCCTCTGGATGGCATCCTGTCCCCCAGGCATGTCAACGGCACCACTCAGCTTGATGTCATCTGCAAATTTGCTGAGGGTGCACTCGATCCCACTGTTTATGTCATTGATAAAGATATTAAACAGCACTGGTCCCAGCATGGATGCCTGAGGGATACCACTTGTCGCTGATCTCCATCTGGATATTGAGCTGTTGACCACTACCCTCTGGATGGGACAATCCAACCAATTCCTCATCCACTGAACAGTCCACCCATCAAATCCATATCTCTCCAATATGGAGAGAGGGATGTTGTTGGGGACCATATCAAAGGCTTTACAGCAGTACATATAGATGACATGCCTAGCTTTTCCCTTGTCCACTAATGTAGTCACACCATCATAGAAGGCCACTGGTCAGGCAAGACTTGCCCTTGGTGAAGCCATGCTGGCTGTCT
>VYZX01023447.1:148619-172803 GCA_013401335.1 Brachypteracias leptosomus
CGACTGAGACGTTTTGTCACATGTCTTTTCTACATCATGTGAACCAGTGACCCAAGCTGCACAGAAGCCAAAGAAATGCACGTGTGTTGGGTTACAAAAGGGTGTGCCACACTCTAGTAGCTTCAGCCTATAGAATAAAGAAATTTACTAAAACTAACAAAACTGTTAAAAATACATCTTTAGTTCACAGTGGAGCAGGTTCATTTCAGACCCAGGAAATCAAAAACTGGTAAATGACAAGTATCTTCGATTGCCAACTATTGGGCTATATCCTATCTCATGTTGCTGACCCACTTGCCTACAAGTCATCATCATTGCCTAAACAAAATATCAACACTGTTTTTATGTGATCACTTTCTAGGAAGCTCTACTGTAGACCGAGAAGATATCCCAGCTAATCTGGTGAAAGATATTCGAAATTATTTCCAGATTAGTCCAGAATATTTCTCCATGCTTCTAGTTGGGAAAGATGGAAATGTCAAATCCTGGTATCCTTCTCCAATGTGGTCTATGGCGATTGTGTATGATCTGATTGATTCCATGCAGCTTCGGCGACAGGAAATGACAATTCAGCAATCACTTGGCATGCAGTGCCCAGATGATGAGTATGGTGGGTATGGTTACCATAGCTATCACCAGGGATACCAGGAAGGTTACCAAGATGATTACCGTCACCACGGAAGTTACCACCATGGATATCCATACTGAAAAGAGCAACTTAGCCTCCGACTGCCCTATGTCTGTTTTCTAATAGCTATTCAAGCAATAGGTGGCCAGTTGCAGAAAGCCTTTCCAGGCCACCTAGATATCCATGCCTCGTTCTTCCACTGTTCAATCAAGGGACTTTGATCATTTGCCTTTTCAAAAAACACAGAAGCCTCTACAGTGAAACAATACAAACCAGTAGTATTGAAGCTTTAAAGACTCCTTTGTATTTTTAAACCTTTATAAACAAAGGGCATCATCAGGTGCTGTTTGTATTAAAACCAAACAAGAAAACCCCACAGCCCCAGTCCATGGACATTACCGTAGGGCAGCTCACAAACTGTCCAACAAATATTGCAATGCTCTTCTTAGTATTTTTTTTCCAAGGAAAAAAATAAGTATATTTATTGAAAAGTGAAATTGCATGGTGTTCATGAAAAGAAGCAAAGACTTACACTTCAGGAAGAAAAGGAAAATTTAAGAAGGAAGCATGGGGTAGGCTCCTTAATAATAACAATAATGCTAATAAAATCCTTTTCAAGTACCTTGTCTAAAAAGACAGCATCCCTCCTACAGTGCATTAACATTGTAATTAGCTGCCTTCATTGATGAAAATAAGAATTTATGGCTATGGTATATGTTCCAATACAATACAACATAAAGTTCTTAACTACACAGCTTGCTGCATATGGCCATTTACTCTTTTAATTGGGGTCCCTGTTTTCTTCGGTCCTGCCCACCTGACAGTTAAATCCAAGTTAATGAGAGCTAAGTGGAAACACCAACCATAGTTAGCATTGTCTGAAATACAGAAAACTGAAAAGCATTATTTTCATCAGAAAAAAAGGAAAAAAAAATAATTCACATATATTTTAAATGAGTTGTAACTAGCTCTCTATAATAATGTTTTTAATTAAACTATTGCTCTAAATTTCAAATTTCCTTCTACCTTTTCTTCTCACACTCTCCCCCATTAAAATAAAATAATCTTGACTAAACGTTTATAAAACTATTCAGGAATAATTTGATCTATGACTAAACCAGCTCTATTTCTTCCATGCCTTTTGAAATTGTTTTCTTCTCCCTCTTCATTGGTGTCTTTGGGTAATGGATCTGTTGCACCACCCTTCTCCTACTGAAGTCAGTGGCAGGAACTGCATGCATAGCCAGGCCTTCAGCACCATTTGCCTTAGGTTTCTAAACATTAAAGGCCCAGCTGAAAAATTTAGGAATATTGTAAAGTGAAGGTATCACGCAATCCTTCACAGTGCCACAGTGATCACTTCTAATGTTGAAGGCAAGCGTGATCAGTCACATTTCTTTTTATAATCCATGACATGGGTCCACATGCCATGTATAGATACTAGGTTTTGCCATCACAGCAGTAGCACAGGAAGAGGGAGAAGCTACAGCTCTAAGCTGGCCAGAGCATGGCCCACAGTTTGAGGTGGTTTTTTTGGGGTTTTTTTTGGGGCCCAGACAAAAACAGAACTGGGTAAAACAATAAAGCAATGACTTCACTTAAAACCAGATGCTTTCTTTAGAAACCTAGTCACAAAAGTCAGATCTTCCTTGCCCTTCTGAATGTCTGAAAGGCAGACAGATGTGGAGAGGTCACAGGGTCTGGCCAGTTCTTCCTTAGATTTACAAACCTCTGGGGCAGGCTGCGTGCCCTCTGTGCCACAAGGTCTGGTCAGCACAGGGTACAGCTCCCAACTTACCCCTTCTCAGGTGACTGGAGCTAAGTTTGGGAAGGTACACATTTGTCAGACCCATTCGGAGAAGACTGCTGCCTGCACAAAGCTTGCAAGCTCTCATTAACTACATCACTTCCACAGCTGAAAGTAGTGGAAAGAGAAATTAAAAAAAACAAAGAGGAGCTATAAAAAAGAATCACAGAACTGAAAGGTTCCCAGAAGAAGATGGGGGGGTCCCATAGCTCAATTTTAGAAAACAAGTGTTCATTGGATCAGTGGTATTAAGGTCATCTGCCCAACTTTCTTTGCCAAAAGCAAAAGCAGAGGAAAGTATACCATATGTCTAACAGCCACCTCCTGCAGACAAAACCACCTCTGGGGTGTTTTCTTTCAGGTGTTCATTTCAGCTTCTCTGTAATCTTATTTTTCATGTAAAATCTTTAACTCACATTATAAATCATGGAAACTAAATGTCCTGTGCTGAACAGAGGAGGAGATAGTTAGCTTACAAAAGGGAGTTCAATACCTGACCCAAATTGCTTGAGTAGTTTTTTTTTTCCTCCTCTCCAGAATTCAAAGTTAAGTTGTTCCAAACCCAGCCTAGATGTTCAGTGGGAGTTCCATTAAAAAGACAACTCCAAACAAGGTGTCCACTTACAAGGGAGGTTGGAACGGGCTCTTAAGCAAAACTACACACTCAAGTATTCATAGAATTTGAGGAAGACTCGGTATTCTACACTCTGGTGCCAATCCCTCTCTTCATTACAAACTGGTTCAAAATTACAGAAACTTCCAGCAATGATTTAAAATCCTGATTTTGCAACCCACCTCTCACCAAGGAAAACTAAAATCAAAACCTGAAAGAACACCAAGTCAAAAACTCCTTTCAACAATATATAGTTATCTTGAAGACTATAAGCATCTGGGAGCTACAATACTCCAAATAAAGGCTTCATTTTGCAAAACACAAATCAAATCCAAAGCACTGGATCTGTCCCTGCAGCATGACTCCTGAGTACAGACTTATTGAGATTAAGGTCCTATTTCTATAGCTCTTAGTGGGAAGATTCCACATGATAAAAACTGTCATCTTATACATATTTATGGGATTTGATTCAGCTCCAAGGTGGCTGTTTTCATCCACAGGCTGTCTTTCAAGCACCATGGCTGGTTCCTACATTCACAAAGTAGCTGAAATTAACCAAAATAAATATTGCTTTAATTGGCTTGTTATAAACAAGAGACACATGAAGACATCTCTTTTCCTGGGAGGTTTTGTGAACTATTTCCTCAAATCTGGAGGGAGGAACATAACAAAGCATCCTCAGCAGCAATTAAGTTCAAACATTTGTGAATCTGAGCCCTAAATCACAGCTTAGAAAGAGCTCTTTGCCCAATGTTTTCATTAAAGACTATGTGCCAAACTAATGCTGCCCTCCAAAAATCTCCTCATAAATTTCCCTATTGTCATTTGAGGAGGAAAATAGTAAGCTTTCCAACATGGAGTAGGTCAACAACCATAGTGTGGAAATACTTAATCAAGCAAGATTCACATCTATTTGAAATACATAACTCTGTAGAATAGCTTCCCCCTTGCTAACCAGGGCTGCTCTCCAGCTGACAAACATTTAGAGTAATTTCCTGCAACAAATCTCATGTACATACTAAACTTGATTATTGCCATGGATAGTACAACTGCACAGAATTGCATGGTTATGCTTTCAAGTTACTTTACACACCTTTTTATTGCTAAGTCGATGCAAATTATTACCCATTTTTAGACAGCAGTTAAAAACCTGTTGCTGCAAAGAGGACATACAGTTCTCCTGTATTATTAAAAGAAACCTGCCTGACCAATCCAACAGAATGTCTATAAGACCTCCAACCTGAAGACAACAAAGATTTCTATATGTTAGACAGGACTAACTCTACAGTGCAAGTAAATGCTTGGATTAATAGTTAAATACCCAGTATCTTTGTGCAATCTAAGACTTCAGCAGGTACATCAAGCATGATAGTATTAGCGAAATTTACAGAGGCGAAAAAAAGTCATTAAGCAGGAAAAGAAATGAAAGCAAGGACTAAATACACTTTATAAAACCTTGCAGATCAGTCATTTCCACATCTCATTTCTCTTAATGTAGAAATTTCAGGCAGGAAGGTCAATCATATGGTTTTTAAGACATTCATCTTTGGTTTGATGCTCTGTCAATTAAAAGGTATGAGGTTGATTTCTACGTTCTGAATTAATGCAAGGCAAAGCTCTCTGGAAAAGTCCATGTAAAAAGTTACTGTTTGTGTAAATGCAAAGCAATTTAAAGCTAACAGTAATTCTACCCTTCTTGGAAACACTTGTTAAAGTTGGTAGCTATGATTGAAAAAGATAATGAAGTCTGGCAGGTATGTATTGCAAAGCTGTATGTAATAGAAAAAAAAAAAGTCTTATTGCAACTAATTCTTTAACTGTTCAAGCTTTTTTTTGTGCTGAAGTTTTATTCCCAAAATAGGACATCATAAACTAATGAAAATCATGTTTCTGGAATTTACATTGAAATGTTTTCTTATTCATTCTATGCAGATGCAAACAAATACAATTCCTTTTGTTGAAATGGCCTACTATACAAGCACAATGAGATTAGCTGTAAAAAAGTTTTCAACTGCAACAGTAATTTCACTTTGTACAGTTATTCTTAATATATCAAAAAAAAATTTAATACTCCTGGAAAAAAAGTAAGAAATTTTAGATTCATAGCTTGTAACTCAACAGTCATTGGCCACATAGGGAAACAGGCTGCCCCCTTTGATGGATTCATTGCTTATCTTCTTGAGAATTCTTTTGACAGTATCTTTCAACTATGAAAGCCGCATTTTTGAAGGGAGGAAATTATAAACCAACATCTTTTCCACTGTTCTGAGAGAAGTGGCTTTAGGAGCATACCATGAATCTCTTATCTGCATTTCTATTCCCTTCCCCCTTTTAAAATTCTCTGAATTATTTGGAACTTACTTTTCATCTCACTCAAAACACAATCCAGCAGATGTCTCAACAGTGATTCTGAGATCAGTATGCCTGGTACTCCACAGAATGATTTCTCTCTCTACAAAATGAATGCAAGACCTTATCAGTTTGACAAGGTGGAGCAACACCAAATGATATTAACACCTGCACCCTCCTGCTCAGCACTCCAGATGCTGAAGGGCATCACTGTAGCTGCATAATTGTTTTCTTTGGCCTCGATGTAAGTTTCTACACATAGCGTGTCTAAACACAAAAAAGACCCTATGATGCATTCATAATGTATAGCACACTTTTATTCAAGCTTTCAAGATTAGGCCACATAAGTTGCATGTAAAATTCACTATCTGCTACAAAGGCATTCCAGATTACCATTTCCCCAGACACTGGGAGACAGGCACACAACAGTCTCACACTGAAAATATGAGGAGAACTAGTGGATGAAGACAGTGAAATCTATTAATCTATTCTGCTTTCAGTCACATACAAGAAAATCATAAAAAAAAAAAAAAGTACTCCACAGGAGTCAACAGAGTTACACTGATGCAAAAAAAGGAATGAAGACAGAATTAAGCCCATTCAAACTCAAATCACACTCTAGAGATCTGTTTGATAGATCACCATACCCTGAACACAAATTATTTATTATACATTCTCAAGTAAAAGTTTGATGAGGTTGGTTCAGAGGGACTCAGCTAAGGATATGTCAGTCTGAATTGCCAAAATACAATAAAACAGCCAATATACCTCATTATTTATGATGTTATTAGTAACATCTTAAATCCTGAAAACTTACTGAAGTATTTGTACACTGGAAGATGCAGCAAAAACATTAATCAGTGCTCACGTAACTTCTGCAAGTTGGAGAACAGTTTCACCTCTGCTTTGTTAACCATGGAGTTCATATAGGAATTTGCAGTAATTTGGGACAGTCAACCAAAGTGGTGAAAGGTATATGGTTAGAGTCCAGGACTGCTCTCCACAATGTAGACAATGTCACCCAGATCACTGAGTCCAGGATCCAATCCAAGCCTCTTCCGGTTTGCACCAGTTACAAATTTTGTTCCTTTCAGCAGATTTTGAACTCCTGATTTATGTGGATAGGAAGAGGGAAAACAACTTGCCATATATATGGTTTGAACGTTTTCCTCATCCACCTCTCATATTCAGCCCCAAAATAGTCTCAATTGCTCTGCAAGTGGGGAAAAATTACCCTTCTCTATGTTAACAAAACATTGACATTCTCTCACTATGAGTAATAGCCCTCCTCTGAGCCAGCCTCATGCTAGAGGGAATCTTCATCTGTATCGATGTCACTGCTTGGTTTGTTCAATCTCTCAAATTCTTCTCCATCCTACAGAAAACAGAAGTAAAAGAACATAAACAAAAGTTACCTTGTCATTAAAACCAACAAAAAAGAAGAGAAAAGAAGAAAAAAATAAGTAGAAAAGGTTTTTTTGAAGACATCACTTATATAAAATATTCACCCTGTAATTTAAATCCCTTACCAGTGTTTTATAATCTTGCTCTAGGATATACATGCTCTTAAAAAACATCCCCTGTATCTTTAACACTTTTTAATGACTCACTCCTTAAAACAGCTTGTAGTCCATTCCTGCATCAGGAAGGCTGCTCACATAGTGCTATTTGTTCTTACCATAGCTACTCAATTGTAAGTGCTAAAATAGATAACACCTGGTATATCAAAACGATATGACTTTGTGTCATTTACTGCTTGTTAAACTACAACCTAAAAAGGCACCATGTGGAATTTCTGGAAAACATCTCTTCAAAGTTTAATGTTTCTTAGAATTAAATGGAGGCAGCGCTCTCTGCTGGTTACAACGCATATTACAGAACACATCTGTACATGCAGACTAAATACACAGACACCGACCTCTCCTCCTCAGACTGACAGCTCAGTTCAGATGAATGACATATCTAAGAGCAAGCTTCCCTGCCATGTTCTAGTTAACTAGGTTACTATTCAAATTAGGACAAAACACAACAACGAGCCTGGAGGAAATGTTCTGTAAGAAAAAAATACAGAGCTTTAGTATGTTTTTAAACATTACCTTTTTGTCTTCAGGTATCTTTGACCATTAAGGTAGAAAGACTCTTAACATCAAATATGTTAACAACTTCATCATGTGAGCTCAGCTACATAGATTCTCAGTTCTACTCAAGTACAATTATTTTGCAGGGATATTGAGACTAATTTCTGGATAATTGAGACTAATTTCTGGATGCCCAGGGCCAGTAAAATATTTTGGTTATAAAGGTTTCAAACAAAGGACTTGTGCAAAGCTAGTGTTGCTCACAGGAACGTCTATGGTCACAGCAGGAAAGCAATGCTTACACCTAGGCTTCATGAATTGAAACAAGTGGAATATACGAAGCAACATCAAACCACATAATGACAAGTTTTAGTGTTCGAGTTGAGAAATGATCCTGGTCACATGCAAAATGAATCTTCCAAACATCCCGTAACATAAACAGAGGTGAAACAAAAGAGAAGCCAGAGATGACAAGTACTGAAAAGCCTTACCCCACTTGACCTCTCCCATGCATCTCCTTTGACAAGTTTGCTCCTGTCCCGCAAAGTGACATATTCCAGGCCTCTTGGTTTACTGGCATTATAGATGAATATGGAGAGAAGCACTACAGGAGCTTCCAAAAAGAACTCTACAGAAGGCCTGAAGTCAAAGATGACGAAAGAGACGGTGGTGATGATGACAGTGGTGATTTGAGCGGTCATAACATGGAACATATTGTCTCGGAACTTCAAGATGAAGGCTACAGACAGCCCCAGGAAAGCAGTGACAAATATGAGTGCCACCGAGAAGATGTTGTGCCCATAAAAGAAGCCACAATTCTCTATTTGCCTCCGGTCCTTAGCCTGCAGCCCCAGCATGAGCCCATTGAACAGCACCCCAAAGGCATAGAGTTTGCTGTTCTGCGTGAAGATGCTTTCAGCAAGTTGATCCCCATCTTTCAAGATCTTTTCATTGTAGATGTTAGCCAGGGCAGAAATGAAACACTGCACTAGAATAAGCAGATGGCCCAGGCTGAGTCGGAGAGGTTTCAATGCTCCTGCCATGGTACTAGTGACATTCCACTGGAAGCTTGGAAGGAATCTTGGTGCTACGCAGTTGCCCTTTTCCAGGCATGTTTCCTCAGGTCCGGCATAGAGAAGACAGTGATTAGACGGACTAAAGAACATACTGTGATGGAATCCATGTGCAGCCAAGCTTTGCTGATGGCCCCCAGTTCCCAGAGTGAGGGCAACGATGGACAGGAATAAAATCACCAGAGATGCCCATTGTACCCAAGAGAGTTTTCGCCTAGGAGTAGACAAAAAAAGCCACTAGCTTTAGAAACACAGCTTCACAAATTAAATGACACAAGAACAAGCTCTATAAACCACAAAAGACATTATGCCACAGATAAAGAGATAGAGGTGCAAAGAAAAATCTCGGCTTTTCAGAATCGACAGTAAAATACCAAAACACAGCATATTTTTCTATGGCAAGGGGGGGCCCAGCCTAGAAATCGTAGAAATACAAACTGTAGTATCCTGTATGGATAATTTAAGGAAAGTACTTCAAGATCATGTTCGTTCTAGATACTGACTGCCTAAAAACTTAAACACAACTGTTGTCTCCATGGGAACACAGGTCAGACAGATAAAAAGAAATCACAGACATTAAACCAATTACCCTCTTTGGTAAACTTTCACCACATTTCACTTGACCCCCATGATGTTTGTGTCCTTTTTCTAGTATTTTACAATGGTAAATCATATACATCTATGGCCGTCATCTATAAGACTGTTAGAACTATTTATACTACTTTTTCATGCAAGCAACACCTGTTTATCTTGGTGAAAATCAGGAATTTGGAAGATTAAATGAACTGTGACATCACAAGAGACTGAGAAAAAGCATTTCAAGTCAGGCTATCTGACACTGTTTTCATAAATTAACTCCTGTAGAAAAGGTATCTTTGCTCCAAGTTCAACACAAGTGACTTTTTCAGTGTGAAGCTAATATCTATTTCCTTGTCAGTCTTTTCTGACTCTAAATCACATCAGAAAGAGCACAAACCAGGTGAAGTGGAACACATAGGACAGACAGTCTGGCTTTTGTCACATGAAGAATGAACATATAATTACTTTTTAAAACATACTATGCAGAAATACATCAGGACTGATGAAACATTACTGAAGACACCTCTATCTTTCACTCTCACGTATCTTCATCTTCTCTTGTTAGACTACATCTACATTCACATCATACTTAAAACAGGCTGGAAAGAAGTACTGCTAATTATGAAATACAAAATTTAATGTATAAATGAAAGTATGCAAACCTTAATTCTGACCACCCAAGAACAATATAATCATGATGTCAGTTGTTTTCTACTACAGTTGACCAAATGTGTACAGATATGTAGAGACTCCTAATAGCTATTATTTCCTATACATTCAGATGTAGAAGACGAGGCCATAAGAGGATTACTGTTCCCACCAGAAAAAAGATAAAGAATGTAGCTTTACTTCTTCATCAAGGCAAGGAAGATATAAAATTTCATTTACTTTAGTAAATACTACTTACTTTAGTACTATCCTGAAGAGAAGAGCTGTTGTTATAATGACAAAATTTGAGAAGAGTACAGCCATTGCCTAGAAGAAGAAGGGGAATAAAGTTATACTCCAGACATAGTGTGGACATCAAAAGCCACCGAGTTCAAGTGTTCACCTTTTTGTGATGTGCCAGAGTGAAAAGCATCATCCTGGTACTGAACTTTCTTCCTTACCCAAGTGGTAGCACAACACCCCCCTAAAATGACATTCAAATCCCATTTCAAAATCTCCAGCAAACCACAGAGCCTGAATTCCACTGTAGTGGGGGAAACTATATCGAAACAAAGAAGTGAGGAAACCATTCCAGTGGAAAACTTACTTAAAAGAGAAGAGTTTATTTTCTGTCAGACAGGTTGACCAGTCAGCTGCAAAAACAGCTGTGTCAGCACAAAGGAAGAAGTTGCTCCAAAATGAAAATAAGAGAAGAACAGAGGAAGGGACGAGGCTGCTTCTGGCTGCAGTGTCAGCTTGCAGCGTTCATGGAATTCCAGACTTGGACAAGGCACTTGAAGAAAATAAACTTCTTTTATGTCAACTGCATTTGCTGTATCACTTACAGAAGGTAAGGAGGTGCTTGGCTTGAAATTTCAAGACTGACCGTACTAAAAAATACACCTATTTCAAAGTACAACTGAAAACAACTCTAAAGCTCCTGTCCAATTTGGGAATACCTGTATAATAATGACAGCACCCTAATCCATAGCCACAGTATTGGCCACAAGCTGCAAACTCCTGTGGCAAGGATTGACTTTGTGGTCTTTGTATTAGATACTCTACACTGGGACACTGGATCAAGAAAAGGCTATTTTAAGCATTGCAGTTATCATTAAGGATCAGAATCTACCAGCACCAGTGGGGGAAAAAAGGTTCTTTTTGGGGGTGAGGGTGTTTCCCAAATTGTATGTTATTTGGGACTGCCCTGTGTAGTTCAGTACACATACAAAAATCTAGGCATTTCAACTCTTTCTTCTAATTCAGCCTTAGAGTGAGATGACTTTTTTAGACAATTTTACACAAAACCCCATACGGATTCATGAGTGCAGAACACAGACTGTAGCGTGAACTTCCTTATCTGCATTTCCACATGCCCAATTCTGCAATAGTAGAGCCTTTTTCACTTACCAGAGGGAAAGCACAGGCCCTTTCCCATTGCCTTAGTTCTTCTCTATTCCAACATACTATCTACTGAACACCAAATCTCACGGAACAGCACAACACAGGGTCTCAAATAAGCTGAAGACTGACACATGAGACATCAGCCTAAGAAACTACAGCTTAGCTTTCTGCTTTGCAAGATTACAACTCAATAAATATTCATATTAGGTGTACATTGTGGAAGGAGAAAAACAGTGAATAAACAAGTGAATCTGGTAGAAAACATTCTAGAAAATAAGAGGCTTAATGCAAAATGTACAAGTGTTCCATGTATAGTTTGGTTTTGCTTTACAGTCAAAGCTCTGCTTCCAACATCTCTGGTAACATAGTATGACCAAAAATTATGACATGACAGTTAAGGAATTAATTCTGAGTTGCTTTGTTTTCTGAGACCTCAAGGACCTCTGCCCTAGATGAGGAGTAAGAAAAAAAAAATTGCCAAAGGTTACCATGCCACTAACTTACATGTCATAAAGTCTCTAAAAATAAGTCTTATTATTAGGAAATATTAACCACTAAAGGGTATTCATAGTTACAGCTGAAGCGTCAAGCAAAAGAATCTCAGAGCAACTCTATACTTCAAGCAACTTCTCATCCAGGTATTACTTAGTCCTAAACCTACTCAGTCACACAAAACCAAGTTCAGTCAGATACGGCTGCCTTTTGTCAAGCATCTTGCCTCCACCTTTTCACTTTCACAGTCTTGTACACTGTCAAGGTATTCTATCTTACAGGTATTTAGTTATCCCTTTTAATGCTTTTTTTACCATGATAATGTTACTATTTCAGCTAACTTTCATAAAATATACCCAGGTATAAGGTACAAGATACTAAGAGTTCTAAAAAAGAGGAATCTTTCCACCTAACTTCAAACGGATTTTGAAACAAAAAGTATCCTAGCACAAAAATAAAAGAAAGCACAAAAACTGTACTATTCCCTAAGTATGTGTAGATTCATCCCAAAGAATGAATGCTGCTAGAAGAAAGTACCAATTAAATTTTGTGCTTAAACATAATTGATAAACAAATGCAAAAATTAAGAGTCCCTTTCTCAGTTCCTGCTACACTTACTCTCTTTGTGGGATTACATTTACTCATTTCTCTTTGGAGTCAGCAAGGGAAGAAAACAAGTCATCATGTGAAGTCACACACAAAGTGGTAGAAGCTACACAGAAAAGTGCAGCTCAAATGTTAGCAAGATAAGGAAATGCATTGAAAGAAGAATACAGAGTTAAGAAATCAAAGAAGGGAAGGCACTGAAAACCTGCCTAGTAATTAAGCAATTCAGCCTATTTCTAAACCATATTGGATGGAGAAAATACACAGAGACCCTCCTCTACTAAGAAGTTGTGAAGGTCTGGCTGGTCAGCTAACAGATCATCCTTTTACCTGCAAACCTTGCCTTGCCAGCATTACAGCTGTATATACTCTAAGGGCAACGTTACCTACCACTAAGATATTGGAAGATACTTTATTCATTGTATATATACTTACTGGCTGAAGGTAGGACAGTACGTAGAAGACAATCAAGTTATCCAAAAAATAAAGAAAGGCAGGAATTGACCATTTCATGAAATTACAAAAGTTCTTCCAGGAAAGACATTCAAAGGGATGATCCAAACAACCCTCTGAAAGGAAAATAAATCAGTAAGAAAGACGTCTTTCTTATTATCAAAAGCCCATTCCCTTGTAATAGAATAGGTACCACTGTTCTGTTTTCAGGAACACCATCAGACTGAAAAAACTAAGGTACCACAGCCCTCTGGCAACTTAGAGGACAGATCCATGGCAGAACACACAAATAGAGAAACAATCCTGTGTCTACAGGCATTCACCTCCTTGTTTCAGCAAAGAAAACATCAAGGAACTTGTTACCCTCATCAGATTATTTGTCCACTGGGAGCAAAAATTCAATTATCAACTATTCTTTGAGGGCCAAAAAGCACTCCAAAGTCACAGACAATAGCAACATCATTACTGGGTATAATTTTCTGATGATAATCAAATCTAGAACTGAAACAAGGACACAGACAGTGGATGTGTTCATACAGCACCCAAAGGACAACCAGCAACATCAGAAATAGAAAATAAGCCAGAATGCAGTAACAGTAGCAAACAGCACATGATCTGGGTAAAAAGAGAACACGGGGGAAGAAGGAAGAAAGAAAGGACAAGGCACAAAGAATGACATTTACTTGGGTATTGAGGACACACACTTTAGGAGGAAGACTGTGATAAGACTGTGACTTAGACTACTCTACAGTTGGTGACAAAAGTACTTTGTTAGAACAGATTTAAGACTACACAATGTTATCTAATCTTCTGAATCACCAACACATTGAGTTCAGCAAATTTCAAGACATTTGGAAGAAAAGAAAAAAAAAAAAGTCAGAAAATGTGTAATCAGCAGTAGCCAATAATCACAAACACTGACTAAATATACTTAGTCTTAGGTGTGTCTGTACTACATGGTAAAGGAAAAAATTTCATCAGCTTGCCAGAGTCATGACTGTTACATGGAGAAGTGAACAACTGAACAGCAGTTCAATTTCACATGAGTCTCCAGTGCCTGACACCCTCTTTCAATTTAAATGTCTTCTCTCTACCATTTTGAAATGCTACAAACTTAACCTCCCATCATTTTTACATCAGGACAGGGAAGTCAAGCAAGCAAAAAGAAAAATAGCCTTCAATGCAAAGTTAGTAGCTAGTGAAGCCTGACACTGCTTCTTCCCCAACTGCAGCCCCAAGATTGGTTTTCACAACAAAAATGCCTTGAATTATAACATTGTTACGTTGCTTCTGACTCAATCACCATTACACACACACAAAGTCTCTCCAGTGAAAGGCGGCAGTGCTTTTAAATAAAGACGGTCAAAACAACAGAACATAAAGGCTGATACTTGAGCTAGCGCAATTTATAAGCTTCTAAGTTTAGTCATGACTTCACAGTGAGGTGACTTCTATTATCCTAGCATGAAACTGTGATAAAATTCTGAAAATATTAGGCTACGTCTTCATTGCACTTTCTAATTCAACTTAACTGTCCTCATTTCAGCTATCATACACACAACCAAAGAACATCTGAATTTACAGCACAAAGTATTTACTGAAGTTCAGTTATAATTCTGCACGGAAGACAAAATTCCAGTGAACCTTACTAGCATGACCTACTCCACACTACATGTGAATCTACCATTAAAAAAACCAAAACAACAAATAAAAGGCAATTTGAAGTACAGCAAATTTTAGAAAGTCAACACATTTTAGTTATTTTACACATAGGTACTTACCTTTTTTCTTAACCCATAGTGCCAGCACCACACACAGGATCAATTTTACTACTTCAGAACATATGTTCACTGTTGTAGGAAGGTAATCGTATTTGTTATCTGTGGGATTCAGCAAATCATAGAGTACACAATCAGATTCTGTCTCCTGCATTCATAATTAGAGCAAGAAACTATTTTAACCCCTCCAGTCAGAATTTTAGCCACTTTCCATAAATGTAAAAGGCTATATCAGCACTTTTATAATAAATATTCCAGTTTTTATGATACGCAACTTTCTGAACAGCCTTACTTTCTGGGTTGAAATCTTTCCTCACTTGGCCCTAGTGTGCAGCAGAACTTTTCAGAAGGACTCAAGAACACAATGATTAAAAAAAAAAACCAAAGGAATGTTTTCCCCAAACAACAATATGCTATTTTTCTCCCCTCCTCACAAAAATTGGCTTCCAGGCTGACACAACCTTTCTCTAGGACTGTATTTTTGCTTCGTTAGCATATTTTTCTAATACTTGGTGGAAGAAGCAGCAATAATACTAGCCAGTTATAGCATGCCCACTGTGGTACCACTTTTCTCTTAACTCTGCTCTAAGACAAATATTTCAGTCAAGACTTGTACCACCAGTAGTGCTTACTCAACAACTTAGTCTTTGAAAATCAGCCATAAAATAATTCACTGCCTCATCTTTTATAGTGAATTTCCACAAGGATCATACCCAAGTTATCACTTCATGTTAGACCAGTGACAACACAGAGATTTTCAGTACAGAAATACATGTCACTATGTATATAATAGAATGTTTATGCTAAGAACTCTGCAGGTGGAGAATTAGGCCTTTGGTTATCCATTTTACCCTAAACAACTCTTTCTTATTTTAAGTATATTACGTTTATTTCCCAACAGCACCTTCATTGGCAGAATACTTCATCAGGAGAATTCGACTTGAGCCCAATGCAATAAACGCTCCTCCAAGGAGAAAGGTGTAGATGGTTGTCTTGGAGCAAAACACAGATCGACTACAGCACTTGGTCTTCATTCTGCTGCCTTGCTGTCAGTGCCCTTCAGACAACAAAACAAAAGCATGTGATAAACAGTACTTCAGGAAACTGGTTAAACAAGGTGAAATGTGGGTATTTTACTGTCCTGTTATTTTATGTAAAGATGCTTACATCACAAGTCATGATCTGATTCTACAGTTACGTTTTTATTTTTTATTTTAAAAATAAAATTAAGAGATAGAGAAGGGGATGCTATGAGGACCAGCAAAGGGGAATAAACAATGTACACACAGTGACTCTGAAGGTGGTACAGAGGTCAGTTTATCAAAAGAGTGCATTTATGGAACACTGATTAGTGAGAAGGACTGAACAGATTACGTGCTTATTTTTCTTTGATTTTTTTTTAAAGTACTCTTGTTCCTAACTCCAGCAAGGAAGTTTTACAGCTGTGGAGCGAGAGCAATGTCTTGGTGATGACCTGGCACTCAGCACCGACCCTTCCTTGCCCAGGAGATGGCGGCAGATTGCGGACCGCTGGAGGCAGAGCCTGAGCTCTACCCGTGTTCCCAGTTTCCAGCGCTGCCGTTACTCGGCCAATCCTTCAACGGGTCCCCAGGTCTGAAAAACTGGCTAGTAGACAGCACGTACCGGCCCCTATGCCGGGACAGGAGGGTGGGGAGTCTCTTGGAAGCAGCTGCGAGCGGGAGGTCCGTTAACGGCCGCCGCGGCTCGCGCTGTCCCACCTGTGCGGGGTCGGCCGGAGCGCAGCACCCTGAACGGACCCGGGGCGGCAGCAAGACCGGCTTCAAGCCAGGCCCCGAACGCCGGCCCCGCGGGCCTCGGGATGAGCGTCTAGCCTCACAGCGGTGGCGAGAGCGCTGCCGGTAAGCGCGCCGAGCGCTTCCCCGCGCTGAAGGAACACTCGCCTGGCTTTGCTGGCTGCCGCCTGCCACGTCGCTGCCTCAGGTGAACACGCGGCCGCAGTCCGGAGCGGAACCGCGGCCGCGCAAGGCGAGCCAGGCTCCAACGTGACAGTGTCCGGTACTCAGGCACCGCAGCCAAGCACACCGCGCACACAGGCGACTGGGACGCTGCGGTACCCTCACCCCCACTGCACGCCCCCATACACTTATCACCACGCTCCCCGGCCCTCCATCAGGCCCGCAGGAGCACAGCCAGGCCCTCGGCGTCCCGCGCAAACCTCCCCGCTCCCCCACCACGCCGCTACCGGGGGCGCTCTCTGGCTCCCGTCCAATCCTACCGGACTCACCTGGCGGGGCGTGGCCCTCATACCCGGTTGCGCGAATCGCCTGGCTGCCCTCCCCTCGTCACTACCCATGCGCAGGCGCGCCCACCCTCATCCTCTTTGACAACCGGCCCGGCCCGGCTCTGCCCCTCCTGGCCGTCCCGTCCACGTGACCGCGGGGAACCGGGCTGCGCCCCCGGTCTCGGCGCACGTCTGCATCCCTCAGCTATGTGATCCGACCCCGCCTCTTCCGGGGGGTCGGGGGGGAGGGGTCGGCGGGGCGCGCATGCGCACCAAGAGGCATGGGCTTCCCGCCCCGCCCCTCTCCCTTCCTTCCGCACCTTACCGCCGTGTGCACCCGCTCACGTCAAGGGGCGGGGCAGCTGCGGCGGAGGCCGTCCCCGTCCAGGGCTCCGCCCCCCGCGCAGGCGCATCGCCTGTCAGGCCGGGCGCGACGCGACGTTGAGCGCCGATGTGTCGTCACATCTGTGCGACACGGTGTGGGCGGGGGGCAGAAAGAGTTCAGGGTAAAGGGGCAGGGGGTTGCGTGTCACGTGACCGGCAGGAGGCGGTGCTACCGGGGCCGCCACCACCGTGGAGAGCGCTGGCCGGAGGAGGCGGTCGTGCTCCTGGCGGGGCCCGCCGGCGGCATGCAGAACGTTATCAACACGGTGAAGGGGAAGGCCCTGGAGGTGGCCGAGTACCTCACCCCCGTGCTCAAGGTGCCAGTCTGCGTGGGAGCCGAGCGGGGTGAAGCGAGGGGGAGACGCGCGCTCCCTGAGTCGTTAGAGCCCTTAAGGGCCGGGAGTGCGTGGGGGGAGGAAGCGCGGAGCCATGAGCCGCTGTGGCCGTGGGTGGCGATGGAGCGGCCCTGGTTTCTCTTCACCGGGATGTCACCCGCTGCCTACCCGCTGGCGGCTCCTTATGGCCGTTCCCGCTTGAGCGGGCATTTCTGCGCACCCCGGGGGAGGCGTGAGGATCGCTCCGCCTTCCCAGCAGCCTCCCGGCGGCTGCGGACTCGCTGGTCGTCCGGGCCTGAGTGATTCTGTTGCGGCGACTTCATGCAGCCGGCGGAGGGTCTCCGAGGGCGCCGTGCTCCCTCACGCTTCAGGGGGAGGTTGTGCTGGGGCAGCCTTGCGGCGGCAAAACTGTCAGCCTTTACCCTCCGCCGAGGTGTACGGAATGGAGGAAAGCTGAGTTGGAGCTTATTCCCATTAGGGGTGGGAGCATTCGTCTGGGAGGTGCAGGCCTTTGAAGACCAGGTCCTACTACTCGAGGCTGCTGGTCCTACTGCTCGAGAAACAACTTATTGGGACTGTTTTCTGTTGAAGTGGCTAAACTTTTAACTGATTGAGTGACTAGGAATGGAAATCCAAAGGTGCTTATGTAGTGATAGCCTAGTTTCAGAAATGCATTACAATGGTTGTGTTGGGTAAGAGTGCAACTTCTTCAGCTGACATTAACAAAAGTACAGGTTTCTATGCACTGAAGTAACAGCAAATATTAGAAATGGGCTGTTTAGCTCTTGAGAGGGAATTGTGACACTCTGCTTATAGAGATGAGCAACACGTGTTATAATTCCTGTTATTGCTTATTTAGGTAGAAACAAATTGTGGTTTTCTGCAGTTGTTAGACTACATAATATCTTCTGCCTCCTGCTTAAAAATACTTTTTTTATGTAAAACCCAACTTCACGTGTGAACGCTAAATTTGTCAGCAGTTCTTTCACTCTGATTTTCACATTTTTCAATGCTTTTGAAAAAATACTTCTACTGTTGTTTTATGGTGTTACCTTCTATATGCCTTGTACTGTGCAGCTTAGACGTTTGGGCAAAACATAGTGATAATTCAATTATTAATTGAACGTGTCCCTCTTTGGTATATAGTATGCTCTTGCTTGGATAGTAGACCTTTCTAGAGTTGACTGCCAGTATGATATCTGTGGGCTCCAGTGCGTTTGTGGTGTGGAGAGATGAAGTGACTTGTTTACCACAGTTGCTGTTACACAGCTGGTGTAGTAGTGGAGGAATTCTTGTGTCCAGATGTACTACTGCAAGAAGGCAGAAGTATATGGGAGGTGATAATATTATATGTACATGTTGCCTTTACAAGGTGTTGAAATAAATACTCTGACTTGGTAACTTCAGAGAGAAACTAGACCTGTGTCTCTCACTGGCTTACATACCACAGAATGTATAGAGATTAAAAAGTGAACTATTTAACTTCAGGGAGCAGAGAATTAATATTTTACACACTTTCCTTATGTAATTCCAGAAACACAAGTTTGTGCATGTTGCCTACTGCTTATAGTTCATTTGGAGGTTAAATAGTAGGATGTCTCCATTGTGGTGTTGCATAATGTGTTATTGAGAATTCTCAGCCTTACAGCAATCCAAATTGCTAAATCAGGGTAGAGTTTCTTTGAATTCTGTTAACTAGCATACAATGATGTTATGATGTTTGTACAACTCCTATTTTGCTTACTTAATCTTATTTTTAAATTTCCTGTCTTTAGAAATGAGGGAAAAGGAAATAATTATTTTCTATGAAAGAGGTATACTCATTTCCTTTTACATAGCCCAGATGGTAGCAGGCACCGGGGTAAACCATCAAGAATAACCAAGTGAAGCAGTAACTAGTTTTCTTTAATGACTTCCTAATGACTGAATAATGTGGAGCTGTAGCCAAAAGTGAGGTACTTTTTAGTTGCTTCTCTTAGACTCAATAGAAAAAAAAGTTTTTTAGGACAGGAAGTTATTCAGTAATTGATGGTGCAAAAACTTGAGAAGTGAGCTATGCTATGGTTGAAATTGTATTATTTTTCAAAAACCATTCTTAGATAGCACTGATGCTGGGGAACAGTAGGTTTACTTGTGCTTGAAACTTTCCTGAAGAAAAAAACCCCAATCAATCAGAAGTCTAAAACAAAATACACTTACTCAAGATTTGAATATGGTAAAAAAGTTTGCATCCCTAAACTTCATAAATTTCAACTTTAATACAGAAGTACTTCATTTTTCCATGCAGAATTAAATCATGTTGCTGCTTGCCATCTGTTCTTTCATCCGTAAGAAAAACATGACAAGGCACAGAAATGGGTATTTTTTAAAAAGTTAATAACTACATCTTTCTACTCAACTTTTCTTACTACGGAGAAAAGTTGGTTTGGTCATTCGTTTCATGACCATTCTTAACTGCAAAGCCTCATATTGATGCACTGCAGCACTGTTCAGTGCCTAGAACTGTCACAAAGTCCTGACTCTGAGAATCACTGATTCTAGCTGGTTTTCTGTCTCCTACTGTCTAATGCAATACTGAATGCTGAGAATTTTTTCTTCATTATTGATAAAATTTTTTGTATCAAAAAAACTGTTTTCTATATGTGATCCTTTTTCATGATACCCCACATTCTGCTGCAAGCAATTTTGTTGAGCCTTACATTATAGGATATGGAAATAAGCTGCCTGGCAGATGTTGCCTCCGAGCTGGTTCACAGATCTGTGGACAGAGCTAGACAAAAGTAGAGCAGTACTTTGATTTGTCAGCAGTTCTCAAAATTTCTAAACTTTTTTTTTTATTGCAGGAGTCCAAGTTTAAAGAAACTGGAGTAATTACACCTGAAGAAGTAAGTATTTAGAAACTTTGAAATATATCTTGAAAGTCATTCTAAATTTTACTCAAAATGACCATATTAATCTCAAACAATTTATACCTTTGCCAAATAATTATTTCTTCTTGAAACAATTTCCACAAAGTGGAAGTTTTAAATGGCCTTTTTTACTCTACAGATGAAGTAGATCAACAGAATTCCTCTTGAGATGACACTTGACATCTGAATGTGGGATGTTTTTTTCCTGTATTATGTCATGAAAAGCTTGTTAAGGAAACTCATGCTCTGTCATGTGAGTTCAGGACTGAAACAGGAATATATTGATTTAAAAAGTCTTTCCTATAAGCAACTCTAAGGGGAATTTGTATCTTGGGAATAGTCTCTGCTTACCTCATGTCTGATTCCTTCTAAAAGGCTCTAGCTAAATCATTACATAAGCTTGTCCACACCAAGTATCCAATGATTATTATTTTTTCCCTCTTCTGTATAGGCTGGTTGTAGTTTGGATTGCTGCCAAGCAGTTGTAGTTCTTTTAAGGAGTCTATTGTGAAGAGAAACAAACAGGAGTTTTTCTAGAACAGTAAACATTTGACCTATTTTGACTTTTCCATTCTGCTTTTTCTCATATTAAAGTGCTACTGTTCTGAAAATACGTGGTGTTTACAGAGATACAAGCAAACGGTGTTAATGTGGACAGAAATATTTTTTTCTAACGTTGGTAACTAGCATTGTTTTTGCTGTGTTGCATGGCAAGCAAACTTTCATGCTTCCTACAATCCAGAAAAGTACTGCTTGGAAAAACAGGCTTAGCCATATGTTCTGATAACTCTGTGCATATAAATGTTTATACGTTATATATTGCATAATAATGTATTTATAATCTGTATTATATGCAAATCAAATATAACAAAGTCTAGACAAATGTTTTACTAATGCTTAATCCCTTTTTGATCAATGGGAGGAAACACTGCAGTGGTACTGTAATAAAAGGTACTTTCTGCAGAATATCACAAGAACGACGCTGTTTCGTTAAACAGTTTGCATCATTTAAACACCAGTAAGAATGTGAACAGTATGTATTTTCTGTGTAAAGTTAGATGCTGATAGGATGAAGAAATTGGTTCCTTGAAAGGAGTAGGCAAGGGAAACAATTATGCAACAAGAATTAATTTTTAATTAAATTTAGATGAGACTGGAGCATGGATCTGCTGATTGTCCTTTTGATAGTCGTCTTCCCTGATGATTTTGATCTTTATATAGTAATGATTGCCGAAGAATAATTGAAAGTCATCGATAATGATGCTAGGATATTATTTCTGGGATATTGAATCTCAGTTCAACTGTATTGTAGTCCGAGACACTGACTGTTTTATAGACTTTGTGGGGTTCCTGTGGTTTGCCTCTGGAGATGAATTAATTAGCAATAAGGTTAAAGATGACTCATTAATCAAACTCAGCTCCTAATCTCTTTTCATATATCTGTGTACTTGATTTGATTCCAACGAATTCTTGCCTGTCATGAGTTCTTAGTAGTTAATACCTCAGAAAGATAATACCTGTTTTAATTTTGTGTGTTAAGTACAGACAAATCTTAGAAATAATTCTTTCCAGGAATAGAAACAAGATGTTTTCCTAATATTGATCTCTTGCCACTTTTGCAATATTGATTCAAGTATCAGGTAGCATTAGTGCTTGAGAAATAGAAAGTGAAACCAGCTAGATAATTTTGCTGCCTAAGCTGAAGAAAATGCAAATGAAATTTCAAGGGGTTTTTTAGAGTTTTGCATGTTAGACACACAAAGAACACTTTAAATTCTTTTAATCTTTAAAAGATTTTAACATTGGTGCCACAAGCAGTGTTCCTGTTCTTTGAACAGAGAATTTTAAATAATTCTGGAGTTTCATGTGCTGTTAATATGTACAGGCTAATGAGTTTTAAGATTTCTATGTGTATTAGGAGGGATTGCTGTTTTCAGAGACTTTTGTTGGAAAATGGGTGAAGGAAAGCACTTTTGCCGATATTAAATCTGTTAATCCATGTGCAGTGCATGTTGTGGCATTTTCTACCATGCTGATACGCCTTGCTTTGGAGGACGTGGTGAGAAAATGGCTGACATGCTGCAAGCCTGTTGTGTCACGCTACAACAGCTTCTAATCAACTAGGCTGTATGCTGGTAGAAACTGGCATTTTAAGACAAGAAAGCCACTGTAGCAATAGGTGTGTACCCCATGTTCAAAAGTAAAAGGCCATGCAAGTAATTTTTAAGTGCAGGCTTGCCTTCCTCAACTTGTGTACAGAAATAAGTCCAGTGTGTTATACTTCTCATGAATTTTGACTTTGTACACAAGTCTAGCATGAGTTTTATCACTTTACAATAGTGATGCATGTTTTTAAAAAGCCTTTTTCTCTGATACTAGGAAAAGTAGAATGAAGATTTTTTTTGAAAGCTATTTCTTCAGGACAAAATTATACAGAAGTTTTTTTTAATGTGCTAGGTACTCAGTTGTCCATATTTAGTTAACATTAGTGGTTAACTATTATAGTGATGGTCATTACTTGAAATATAAACTGTTTATTCCACTGTTGCAGTTGTCTCTGATTCAATGAATTGATGTCAGCCGTTTTTATTCTTGATGTAAAATTGTTTTGAACACTGAAAAAAAATTATTTTTATTTACATTAAGCTCTTCACTGTCTTTGTAAAACTTTGAAGAGTGGCAAATAAAAAGTTTCTTCGTCACAAAATTAACAGAGTTACTGAACCTAGAAACTTTTTTGCTTATTACAGAACAGTTTTATCTGAATATGCTATTGTGCTTAGTATACGTTTCCTTCAGGTGAAGTCGATTTAGTCTTTGGGTTTTCATGGTTAGCTGAGAAATTTGGTTAAAATAAAGCATCAAACTGATATAAGCAGTTATTAGTTACAGTGTTTATCAAAGGAATGTGCAACTGAAAAATGAATATTGAGAAAAATTGGAGATGGTTTCCTTATGCTGCTTTTTGTTTTCCTGCCTTAAGTTTGTCGCAGCTGGAGATCACTTAGTTCACCACTGTCCTACTTGGCAATGGTAAGTAAAACCAAAAGAATTACAGAAAGCTGGCATCCCTGTCTATGCTTTGATGTGTGTGTCCATTGGATGCAACTATACAGTTGTCTCACTTCGGAACAGTAGATGGACTCTTCCAGTAGAACTTCTTCTGGTTTTATAGTTAAACTACGTTTAAGTCAGGCAGGACTTATTTAGAAGTAGTTGAGATGAGGTTTTGTTTAGGAGTTGGGTTTTTTGCTTGTTTTCCTAAGGTTTTAGTGCAAATAAGCTGGTACATCCTGTGAATGGTCTCAGTGCTTAGCTGCAGTAACAGCATGGTTCCCTGAGCTTGTCTTGGTGAGTGAAAAAGCAAAAGCCATGTGCAGTTGGAATTGCTAGAAAGTATTTGTAATTGGTATATTTTAAACAAGCATTTGTTAAATATGTTCAATTTGGCCCATGTCACTTTGTGCAGTGCTTGCCCTTGGAAATCCCTTATCTTTCACATAACATAAGGGTGCAAATAAGGTGCTTTGTTTCCATCATTGGTTTTTGCCCTTCTGCTGTCTCCTTCAGAGAAAATATGATGTTGAGTCTGGCCTATGTGCCAGCAGTTTGGAACAGGCTATTTAGAATATTACTTTTATTTCAAACCAAAAATCACTGAAGGTGAAAACAAGTGCTCGAGTAATGTGGACTTGGCAAAGATTACTTGAGCTCTAGTGACTGTGGGCAGGTTTTACATTTTTAGTGATGTGTTTGTTGCTTTTTCTGAAGTTGCATTCTTCAGA